>JAQGAZ010000950.1:0-40446 GCA_034692225.1 Polydesmus complanatus
GAATATACCGCAATTAAGAGATACGGTATTAATTAATAGAACAGAAATAATTAATAAGAAATTTTATAAAAGAAAAAGGGGTGGAAAAATAGGAGAATGAGGAGCTGCACGTAACATTATTAATAATGAATTTTGTTTTGGGACTTTAAAAAATTGAATAAAAAATACTTTTAAAAATACCAATAAAAACAATCTTAAAAATAAAGTATAATTAATTAAGAAAAGTAAAAAACCAGTCAAATTCATAACATAAACAACTTATGCAGCATATAAATTTATTCAAGTTTTAAAATTATTTATTTTCATTATTTTAAAATTGTAAAAATTTGAATGCCCTATGTGCTTTATAATGAATGCAGCAGATAAACTTTTAAAAATCCAATGAGATCCTGGTACATAAATTCATCATAAGCTCTGAACTAATTTCAAATGTTGCACATATCGATTGTCTGGAGAATTGTCGCTAATCACATTTTTTTTGGGGGGAAGGGGGGGAAGTTGGAGAGAGGGAATAGGTTAATGCACTAGTTATATACTATTACTACACTAAGATACTTGTTTGGAATTAACAATAATGATTCGCCAGTAACAAAATCGAAACTACAACAATATTGAAGTACAGGGTGGGGCGCAGCATTTTCCTTTTTTTAAAACATTTTTGCGGAAAAAAAATTTTTTTTTTATTCAAATAAAAGATTATCTATGCGGATTTTATATTAATATTTTATAATCAAAATAGCTCAAATTTTGCAGCCGCCAGCCTCTATACACGGAGGAAACTTTTTCTCGATGTTAAATCAATGGCAGAAGAATTCCTGCCGAAAAAAATGTGAATTAAAAGACAAATTTATCTGGGAAAAAAATGTTTTTTTTTTACAACAAAAAAACTTACTTTTAAAGTTTAAACCAAGCTGAATTAAATAAAATATTGTTAAGTCGAGTCAGGATGGGCCGTCTGGGGAAAGTTTGAGATGGCATCCTGTGAGCGCTGTTTTCGCCCGATCCATAGCTGTGTAATGTTTTTTTTATGGGGGTATATCAAGGAAAAACTTTTTAAACATTGTCTCACAAACTTGTGTCAGTTGAAAAAGTTTATTAATTATTATTCGGAAAAAAAAAATAGCCCAAATTCTGCTGCCATTGATTTAACATAGAGAAAAAGTTTCCTCCGTGTATAGAGGCTGGCGGCTGCAAAATTTGAGTTATTTTGATTATAAAACAAAAATATAAAATCCGCATAAATAATTTTTCATTTGAATAAAAAAAAAATTTTTTTCCCGCAAAAATGTTCATTTTATTAAAGTTCATTTTATTATTTAACAATGCTCTTTTAAGAGGCCAATAAATGGAGTAAATATTTTATGTTTGATTTACATTATTAAACCAATCTGCACAATAATAAGTGCAAAATAAAACATTTTACAAAGTACAGTAGAACTCCAATATTCGTCCACCCCAATATTCGTCAGATCCAATATTTTTCCTGTTTTTTCTGTAAACTTTTGATCTAATATTTGTCCAAAGATTCGATATTCGTCCTGTTTTTGGGTGAAATTTTCGAATAATTTCAAAAAAATGGGACAAAGTTAACAAAATTGGGTAACTTCTTTAAAAACCGAGTACTGGTAAAATTAAAAAAAAAATCGTTTAAACATTATGACAAGCACATCTCTGTCTTAAAGACAAAGCCATATTATGCAATTTTCGATATCGATTTTGAAACAATATATTTTTCTTAAAGGCTGAGAACGGATTAAACCGTTTTCAATGCTTTCCTATGGGAAATACTGATCCAATATTCGTCTTCTCATCTGGAACGGATTAATGACGAATATTGGATTTCCACTGTAATCAAAAAAATTTAAAGTAATTCATCAATGAAAGTGGTTGTAAGCTACAGCAAAAAAAGTGGTAAAAGTACTCATTTTATTGCCTAATTAGTTTTTGGTTTAATAGGTCATGAAGCACTTGACCATGTCAGGGTAAAAAAAGGCACCTGTAGTGAAATTGAGTAGTGTGTTTAAAATGTAGAAATCTGCATAGCATAAACAAGTTTTGCTCATATTCATGAGTTTCTGGTCACAGGTACATTTATTTCAGAATTACATTGAGTGCATTTTAATCCCGTACTAGTATTAAAAAAAATAATTATGAACAAATCCAGTAGAAAGGGGTGAAAATTAATCTGCACTATTAATCTACTCTAGCAAAACTCAATAGCAGAAAAAGTTATAATGTGTCCGAAACACTGAGTACCTGTGCACTTGACATAATACCAAAAAATAATTTTTAATATTTAATGTATAGTATTGTGATTAGACTATACTAAATATATGAGTTTAATTGTGTGCAGAATTTCATTAAAATTGATTTCATCAATAGCTGAATTATTAAAAATGATCTCTTACAAGTTTATAAAATAACACAGCTTGACATAAAAGTGACTGGAAAATCTAAAACAAAAAAAGATATGGTTTAACCTTTAACTAATTTCTTAAATTTGAAAAAAATATGTACTGCTAAAATCAGTTTTCTGTCCAATTTAAAAAATCCAGAAGCTGCAAAAGACTTGTTGAAATACATGAACTGAAGAGAAACATTTTGCAACTAAAACAACAAAACATTATTGCACATAATATTAACAAAATTGTAATAAAAACTAAATACTTCAGTCTTAAAAATTTCTTCATTTGAGTTAAAAGTAGAAAAAATTGTGCCGAGAATGTTATTTTTCTGAAATAATTATCACAAAAATCATTAACAAAAAATAGATGAACAACAATCTGAATATTAAAATAAAAAAGGAAATACTTACTGATTTTTTAGTGAGGTAAGCGACATTAGGAACAAAGAACAAAACAAAGAATCCAATAACAGCATTGCCATAGTTATATTTATAAACAAGACTATTAACTTCTAGCAAGTAATAGTGAATGAATTGAATCAGTAGTAGTGGAGACACTATGTTGTTCAGTTGAAAGCACAATTTGCCTAAATTCTCATACAATTTCATGTATTTTTTTAATTTCTTAACTTGCATTTTACAACTCAAGTTTTTATTTTCATTTTTCTTGATCTTCACAAGGAGTTGGTCAAAAGAGGCTTTTAAAACATGTTGAAAACAAATGTACATAACGAAAGGGTGGACAAAAACAGCTATTGAAAAGATAAAGTTATCTGATAGAGTAATAAGGACAGCTCGAATTATTTCATAAGGATAATCATAATAAAGTTGAAAATAATCTTTTAAACCAATGTTGTTTATCAATTCTAATTCATCTTTAACTGTGTAAAGAGTGATTAATAGAATGAAGAAAATTCTGCATAAGGCTTTTAATTGATGCTTCCTAGGCTTTAGTAGATCGTCAACTTTTGAGTGCATTGTCAAATAAATTACCAGTTCTTGTCTTAATCGGAAGTGGTTGAAAACAATGCATGATAAGAAGTGCACAAGATAACCAATAGTGAGTAACTGGAACAGAAGATCATTCAATTTTTTTGGTTTATAAAGTCCTTTACATAAATAAAGTTCTAGGATAAAGTTGTAGAGAAGGTAGGAAAAATTGAGGGCAGGTATGATGTAGTTGATAAAACCATTAATAAACTTTGACCATTTTTTCTTCTCATACAAACCCATAAGTGGAATGCAGCCTGTATACTTTCCTACCATTCCCATCCAATTGTAGATCTCATACATACAGCTGTTCTTTTCAACCATCTTATGCAGAGTTAATTTGAGACTTTAATAATTATTGGTAAAATAATTTTCAATATTTAAATTTTCCAATGAAAATCTTGTGATTTTTCTTCACTTTGCACTCTGTAATTCTATTAAACAGTTGTTTTACAAAGTATAAGAAATGCAAAACATAGATTATGATAAATGCTTATGAGAATTTCTTGGATGGTTTCTTCCTTCAAGTTGAGCAACAAATGAATTTACTAAATGATTGACAGATACGTAGATATGGGAGATACAACAACTTTTATACTTTGAAAATAATTTTATTTAGTACCGGTACAAAAATATGTTTTCTAAAAAATGTATAATAAAAGTACTTTGAAAGCATTAAAATACATTTCATTCTTTTCATCAAGCATATTTAAAAAATTTGTATTCACAAACTTGAAATTTTATAAAATGTTTTGAAGAAAAAATAATAACAATGGCAATGCATTTTTGTTGAATTATTGATTCCATAGAAAATGTTTCAAAGAAAAAAACTTAAAATTCAGTACAGATACGTAGATATGGGAGATACAACAACTTTTATACTTTAAAAATAATTTTATTTAGTACCGGTACAAAAATATGTTTTCTAAAAAATGTATAATAAAAGTACTTTGAAAGCATTGAAATACATTTCATTCCTTTCATCAAGCATATTTAAAAAATTTGTATTTACAAGCTTTAAGTTTTATAAAATGTTTTGAAGAAAAAATAATAACAATGGCAATGCATTTTTGTTGAATTATTGATTCCATAGAAAATGTTTCAAAGAAAAAAACTTAAAATGAAGAGTCGATCTTTAAACAGGTGTGATCGATAAATATCCAGAAATAGTCTCAATATTTTGTTGAAGTATTCAATAGAACTAAGCTTCAATTAGTTATTCTGAGCAGTTGTAATTGCGAAAAATGAGATTCAACACAGCTGTTTCTTTGCATTTCATTAACGTTTTCTTAAATATAATAATTCTGTCTTCAATTTAATGAACTCTCAAGCTTCATCTTCTAAACAGATATAACAGCTAATATAACAGTTGCATATATATTTTTATCATTTTTATTTGACAGTTGTTTGAAATTTGTGAAGATAATAAGGTATGTAGCTAGGCATGCAGTGGCATCTACCTGATGATGAAAATAAATATTAACACAAATAAATATGATAAACTAAATTTATTCTTTCCACCAAATTGTCGATTTAATAAAAAAATTAAAATCTTGGAACATTGCATTAACTTTAACAATATTCTAACTTCACTAATTTTATCTTTTGGGGGCTTCAAAAAACACATTTTTAAATCATTTTAAATGAACTTGAACAAAAGAACCCGAAAATACCGAAATAACATCTGAAAATAAAAATCAATTAAAAAAATATAAATGAACAAAATATTACACTAAATGCACTTAAAATCTTCTTCACTAAATTCTCCTAATGATCACGATAGGTCTGTTTATTTGAAGTAATTAATTAAATTTTATCCGTAAATGTGTTCATTTGCAAGAATGCATTGAGTTTAATCACGTTCGAAAGCATAAGGCATTATACATTTTTTACTCCTCACCCCAAGGAAGAGTGGATAAATTTAATTCGTCTGCTTTAAGGCTTTTGGCTACAGTAGGCGACCTTGGCATTGTACACTATAGCCATTAGGAAATTGGACCCATGTGTGGGCAATTGCATTTCTCATTAAAAAAGCGTTCTTTTGCAAGCTTGCAAAATTAAATAATGAGTTGAATTGGCAACATAAAAACATTAAACTCATTATTAGAAAGAAACAGACCTAATGTCTACTAGTCTAATAAGATATTAGGTCTGTCCGTTTGCTGTAATTATTAGCATTTTTTCCATAAGTGCGTCTGTTTGCTCGAATGCATTCTCTGCCATCGTGTCCATTAGCATAATACATTTCCTAATGCATTATAATTTTTCTACTCCTCCTCATGAGGAGAAGTATATAATTACATACGTCTGCTTTAAAGCTTAAACCATACCCAGTACTGGACATGCAATGCTTTATAGCCATTCAGATTTTAATATCATGTGACGTCAGCATTTGACCAAGTGAAATTTTGTTATAATTTTTGTTTTAAAAATGAATTAAACTTCTCTTACAGTGAGGACATTTATATTAAATTATTATAAATTCACAGCAAATTCTCAGACTTTCCCGCGCATCCAATGCGCATGCGCAGTCCCGTTTCTCATTAAAAAAGCATTCGTTTGCAAGTTTTCAAATGTACCGTAATGAGATGAATAGGTGACGTCATATTCATGATTTTGCCTTACATTTGGGTGAAGCAACAGGACAGACCTATTGTCTCCTCAATTGCTTCTCCTCAAAGCAAACGGTACAGCTTTTTCTTTACATTCCTTGGGTCTTGTTTAGGACTGATTCAAGACTTATTTTCAGTGCACACTTTCACGCCCTTTTCATAATCAACAAGTTAGTAATATATGGTCCTTAAACAAAAAGTACAACTTTGAAAAATGAATAACTATGTCTTGTGACCTTACACCATGTGATTTTTTTTTGTGAAGTTATGTAAATTTTTTGAAAACCTGGTTCTCAGTTTTCAAAATTACTCAGAACCGGGTAAACCCAGGTTCTATACATTTCCTAAAATTTTAATTTTTTTTTTTTTAAAAAAAGTAGTAGGAGACATAATTACAATTATTTTGAAGTTTCATTAGCTGAGTTCAGAATTTCTTAAAAGTCATATTTAACACAAAAATTAATCATTAATTATAAAATTTGATTATACTTTTGTATTTTGTTTGTGACTGTAAAAATTGATTAGACACCCAAAACCCTTGTTAACGCCGATTCGAGAAAGTTTTTCTCCAAACCTTTCATTTTTGCTCTGCATAATTATTTTTTTCAATTTTATTAATCTAGTTGTCATTTCTGATAAAGTGACTCTCTTAATCCTTGTTAAATCTCAATTTTTATAAGATTTGAGCAAAATTTAAAAACACTTTTACTCTTTTACAAAACCCAAGATGGATAACAACTCAAAGACAAATATCGAAATCAAATGAACTTTAGATTTCACATTTTTTGTCTGCTTTTTTAATTTGCCTTAAATATTTTGTTTTTGCCTTGACTTTTAATAATTTCTGAACCCAGCTAATGAGAGACTAAGAAAAAGCAAAATTTTTCTTGTTTGTTTTTGCATGTAGGCCTATATCAAAATTTGAAATTTGAATGCTGCCCTCCTCAACTTCACCCTGTACTTTACAAAAAGTTTTCGACCAATTAACTATTTAAGAGGATGAGGGACACGAGAGATCTCGAAGCCAAGACTATCGTTTGAAAGTAGAGGTTTGCCAATTTCAATAGGGAACAGGCTAAAGGTTTGTTTAAATTTTGATGCCATGTGCTAACTGTAGCTTTCTTGATAGACCAAAATGACGGCCTGGTAGGAACCTTTTTGGAGTGTTTTAATGATGTTGAACATATTTGGACTGGATACAGATTTCCTGATGAATTAACTGATTTCATTAAAGTGCTGTATTGTCAAGCAGGGACATTAATGAGAAGTTCTACAATCATAATCTTCTGGATATCTAAGATCCTAAACTCCATCATTCTTGTCAGAAACATGTAGAAGACCCTCCAGAAGATGATTGGGAACTCGAGGTGGTTGCAATTTAAGAGATGATACAGGCCTATTATTATTATTAAGAAGTGCTTTAGAAAATAAGAGAGAGATAGGGCCTGCACGTAACAATTATTTACTCGATGCAATGAGTTTGCTGAACAGGATAGAAAAAAAAAACTAAGGTGGATGAGACTATCTTCATTATAGAGAAAATATATCTTCAATTTTTATGATGGTTCTAATTTCAACTTTTATTTAGATGATTTAGGAAATATACATGGCTTAAGATTTTATTATGAAAATGTTTATGCTGTATATTCTTCTCAGTTGTTACCAGAGGGAACTTATTTTTAAGGTCCATAACACATAAAAATTACTCACTTTAAACCATACCACATAAACACAAACTGTGCAATCCTCACCCATTTAACCCATTTTGGGCATCCTAATAAAACCTATCCCAACCTCAAATTCACAACTAAAAATAAATTAACTTACCTGCATAAGTTCCGAAGAAATGAAACCATTTGTTCCTTTCGGTACACCCACTCATTTCCCCTTCCTACCCATTAATGTTCCCAATTTCACCACTGCTAAAATTTACACATTAATTCTTACCTCTCTCTCTGGAAATTTATTTGGATTCAATAAATTAATAGCAGATACATACAGCAATCTAATCAACTTTAGTAATATTTACCCAATTAATGGCATTTTACTTCCACACCAATCTCTCAATCCTCAATATTTTGCGCTTCTCACAACAACATAGTATAATGCAAAGCATAACTCCCACTTTTTTTGGAATTTAAAATCATAAGATGAAAACTTTTGTCTCTTTTTTAACCACATTGTTTGAACAAGTTAACCTTTCTAAAATCCTCACCACCTCAACTCAATTTTAGACACCCTATCAAAAGTAATACATTATAGCAAAATTTATATCGTTTTTAAATTTACAATTTAATAATAATAAATTACTTAACTTCCTTTGTAAATAATAAAGATTGTCCCTTTCTATCAGCACACCCACTTGTCCTCTTTGTACACTCATTTTACGTTTTCTCATCTATTTAGCTGGCCTTATCTGGTATTTTGTAACATTGACCCTAAAAAACCAAATTACATTTCTTCCCTATTAACCAGCAAAAATTTAGTCAAAATTAACTAGCATTAATAACAAACTAAATGAATTTCCCTCACCTGATTAGAATTTGCCCTCCAAACGATCCTACAGTCAGTAACACACTGTTCGAGTCTGAATTAACTAACAATACAGATATCAAAATTCATTATTATTACAAATTTATTTTCCTATGGATAAATACATTGAATTAACTTACCTCAAACAAATTTCTAAATTATTCTCATGCTTCAACGCTTCCCTACATCCCCACTCCAATTCCATTTGTAGCGCTCCCCAATGTATGACCATGATCACTCTTATAGTCCTCCCTAGGACTATCTAATCCTAAAATGTAACTATAACCTTAATTAACAATAGTATTCACAAAAATTTAATCAACTCATCCAAAAGTTTAATACTCACTTGGAATATAGTAGCAGATGGCAGCCAATTTCGACATGTTTTCTACTTCTTACCCCAGTGCCATCTAGTGGCTGCCCAAATAACCTATCCTTTGTCCGATCTAAATTAGAACATTTGAAATAAAATTAAAATTCAAGAAATAGGTGAAAATTTATAAAAAATTGAAACTTCATAATACTTCATATTAAACGTAAATATGGCAGCTAATCAAAATTATGATTATCTCATGCATATGGTAATGCATCTTATAGATAATTAAAAAAAGGTATTTATTTGATTTCAAATAAAAAACATTTTTTTTAGTTTTTCACACAATTTTTTCAAATATAATTTTCGTAATCCTTATTGGGAAGCTTATAGATTGAAATTTTTAAATACTTACAAAAATTCATCTAAGTGAGACAATTACTCCAAAAAAAATTGGTTGAGTGGCATTTATTTTATTTTTTGTTATTATTAGATGTACATCGATTTGGACTTTTTTGTGTTACTTGTTTCTACTGTAGAAACTGCTATTCTTCAGGTGGAATGGTTTTTAATCAAAACTACTTATTTTAATAAGTATTTAATTGGATGGGAAGAGGTGCAGCATTTTTGAGTAAACAATTACTTAAGTTATTTTTCATTGAATATTCCTATGTTTTTGAATCAAGCTTATTTTTATTCTAGATTGAATTTTAATAATCTAGCCTTAATTCCTGTGACTTTTTCTGCAGTCACTCCATTGATGATTAACACTAGATGGAGATACAAAAATTCCCTTTAAAAGCCATCCTCGTCTTAGATTTATGAATAGTTTTTATTGTAGTTTTGAAATGCTCTCTAATGTAGTTTTCTATTCTCTATATTCATGAATCAAATTCATTGTCTTTAGAGTTGGTAAATTTTATTCACCCATACTGGGAATTACATTGTGCAGAATTAGCAAGTAAATACTGTAGTTGTTATTGAGTTTGAAATGTTTATTCCGAATAAAATTGATTTATTATGTATTGTCCTGTCTCTGATGTAATTATCATGCTGATAAGGTTTCATTTCTTTCTTTCGATGTAAAGTAAAGTTTTTGTTGGATCTTTTTGTTTCAGTTTTCCTTTGAGTCCCTATAATCCTTCCCCATACAAGTCAAGTCATTTTTTATTGGTTGTCTTTTAACAGTATGTCCTTTGGTAATTGCCTGTTGAGTAGCCTGGTGGTTAGTGATCACAATCATTTAACTTGTATTTTAAAGTAAATTAACTTAGTAGTCTTTCCCTTTGACCTTCAAGTTGTTGGTTGTTCTTATTTAAAAAAAAATTTATTATGGCTTTCATTTTTTTAAAAAGTTTTTCTTTGAAGTTTTTGTTTCTTAATAATTTTGTTATGTCATCTACTGAGGAAGAAAACTTGAGTTTTCTTAATAATTTTGTTATGTCATCTACTGAGGAAGAAAACTTGAGTTTTCTTAATAATTTTGTTATGTCCTATTGTTATGTGATGCAGTGGATTTACACTTACTGTACATTTAGAGGCAGCATGACTATAATGTTAAAAATTTCTAAAGTTAAAAAATTTAATTTTTTTTAATGATGTCAGTGCCTCTAGGTTCCTATTCTAAAAAGGTTTAGTTAAGTACCCTCTACAACTCTTAAAATTTTTGACCTAAATTTTTGAAACACCCTGTATACATCACCAGCACTTTCATTCAAGTTTATCTATCCTGCAGACAGAATGATTGAGAATACTCTTTTAAAACCTGTTTGAATGCATTGTGATATTCTTTGTTCCAAATAAAAGTATTTGGAAAGCTACTGCTGCTAAAAGAAAATGAGCCAAATTTTACTGTATTTTGTACTTTTTTATTTATTACAGTACAGTAGTTTGATTATTTTTGAAATTATTACTTGTAAAATAAACTAGGCACCACAATTCATAATGTCCACACAAGCGCTTTCTTTTTTTTTATTGTATTTTATTTGTTACTAGACAGCTCTTATGAGCCAAATTCGTGAAAGAGCAAGGTAAACTTGTTCAGCGTGTACAATCAATCACACATAAGAAACAAATCGAATGAAAACAAAAAAAAAAAACAGAAATACAGAAATACAGCGTCAATAAAGCCGCCAGATCGATAGCAACCCCATCACAAAAAACAAAACGCATAATCAAAACAAAGAAAACTAAACGAATAAATTAAATAATTCCAAACAAAACCGAAGGTTTAGGGTAAAAATACAACAAATGAACGATAAAATAAATAAGGGAGGTATCCCGTAAAGAATCAGCGCGAACAACGTGCATAATAATTGGAGTTTACCCCCAAACGTAGAGAGCGTATCTAATCATAACCAAAATTTCAAGCCATAACAGAAGCCAAAACAACAACCAAAAAAAAAAAATAATAATAATTAAATTTAAAAAAAAGCACCACCAAAAAAAAGAAATTCATAAATTAAATCTGCCCTTTAAAGCCCATAAATTGCAGTCTTTCTAAATTTATTGCAAGAATAAGAATAGATGTCATGTTAGACGGACATTTTTTTTGAGGTGCTCTGAGATATTTATTGATTGTGTAATTGTTTGACTTGAGAATTTGTATTGATAGAATTGTATGATTTGAGAATTTATGTAAATTCTCTCTTCGATTTTTGGCCATTCAATCCTCGCCACATGCTATTTCTATCCATGACCTGCTAGAAATACAAGCTGGATTCATTGCGCTATTCGATATTGCTGAGGCAAATCCCTCTGCTAGTTCCGACAATAGGACCCAGGATGATAACTTCCGGTGGGCCAGCTCTCAAATCTCTAACTCGATCACGATAAATCAAATGACAATGGACTGTAGAAACGATTCTTTCATGGCGGAAGAAGATGGCGAACCTACTACTCTGGACATCTTGAAGGCCATCAGTGGACTCCACAATGACCTGGGAACTAACAATGCGCAGATACGCTCTGAACTTAGAATTGAAAATGATAAACTTCGCATTGAAATCAAGAACAGCAATGATGAGCTGCGAAATACTATGTCTAGAGAATTAACTAAGGTGGCAACCTTACAAGCTCAACTAAATAAATAGAGCAAAGAATTAGTAGCCTATACGCATAGGTCGGTTTCGCCTGCTTGCAAGATCTAGCAGAGGCAATCGACTTCCGGTTTGGCTGCTGGAGGCCCTACAGTGCCTGGTGTGGTTGGTGGATCCCAAGTCATGGGGAGTGCCTGGGGTTATCAGCCTACGCGAGTCTTATTTCAACCACGGAACTCTGCTCCTACGTTCAGTGTGGGGGAAATTCAAAACTCTCAAAGATCAGTGATCGAGTTCCTCAAACAGACAGGAGAAAACTTAACCATCTCAGTGGTCGAAGATCAAAAAAGAACCGTTTTGCAGTGCATCGAGTCCACCCACAGGCTGATGTAAATTAGATTAAAAACTACTTAAACCGAGAGCAAGTTGTAACACCAACATTATTTGATTCTAAGTTAAAAGATGGTGAAGTTTCGCGAATAGTTTATGTCGAGATAGCTGAAAGTGCAATAGCAACTTTTGAAGGTCTGAACTTGCCAAAATTCATCAGGTTCTGTCCTTAAGGGGGGGGGGGGCGGAGCTCCGGATTTTCGGGGCTCCGCCCCGAAGGTCAGTAGGAACCCTGACAAACTTAGCCCTTTGTACAAAGCTGCTTACTGGAGTTATTTACCGCACACATTATGTTTACATGTGACCGATTGTTGCGTGTTTTGGCAAAATGTACCCATTTTTGTGGATGCGCGAGAGAAAGTAAAAATTCAAGAACTTCCTGGGCGAGCTTATTGCTATGTTGTAACTATTGTGCGATATTGCATGGAATTTATTGTTTGCCACTGTTGCGATTCTATTTATATTTATTCAATTTACCAACATGGTAACAATTTTAAATAATAAAAAAAAAAAAGTGGACAATGATGGTTAGAAATTTTAAATTTTTTACAATACTCACAATCAGTAAACATTTCTCTAAAGAATTTTGGCAAAACATTGTACGTCTCCATGCAGATTGACTCGAAATTCCAAAAACTATATTTAGCGTGATTAAACCTCTTTTGCAAAAGACCCTCTGTAGTACTTTGTAATGATTTCTTTAGCTGGGTCTGTTGACGACTCAGTCTGGGTAAAAGGTCTGTATGTTTGACCAAAAAGGCCACACGATTAATAATTTGACGCTTGATGTATTGTTCTGGAGGTAGTAAATTGTATTTATTGTAGTACAGCTGGATGTGGGCATGGAGTGGGACTCTGAACGCAGCTCCAAACACTATTAATACTCTTCTTGATGTCATCTAGATGGATTGCACATCTCAGCAGCCAAATGGTAGGCACATAATTCAGTTGGGATAGCACTACAGCTGCAAATAGTCTTACTCTTTCGTGGATGGGTACCAGCCTCTTTAATAAATATGTTTCAATTTTTTCTAGATTAATCTTATTAATTAATGAGTGATGGTGGAGAGTAAAAGTTAGATGTTGATCCAACACTACTCCCAAAATCTTGATTGCTCTTTCTATGGAGACAACATCGCGATCAACTCTGATAGTCGTTTCCGTGAGTATGGTTGCCATCTTGGAGAAACCGAATGGCCACACTTTACTTTTACTAACACCAACTTGTAAACCTATTAATTGTAGGTAATCCATTAACAGGTTAAGATCACTTTCGATATGGGTGCTATCTTGAAGTCGGATGCAACTGCCACCTAGCGATCTGGAATAACAAGTTTTCCGTCAGGCTTATCCTTGCAAACAGCCACAAAATGTTAATCTAATATTTCAGAGTCAACAGTGTTGGGTGGTAGTGGGATTGACTTTGAGAAACGGTTTCAGTAGAACTGCCATAAATCTTCTGTCTTTCACTGATTTAGGGTTGAAATAAATGGATTTAGCAGCTTGAATTGCTTTCTTATATTTGTTCTGTAGATATTTAAAGCATCTTCCATCATCTGTATTCAAAGATTGCGTGTATTTATTCCACGAGTCACATTGCCTATCTCGAAGAGTATTTAAAGTTGGGTTCCACCACAAGTTACTGTAAGTTTACAAGCTCGCTGATCTCGAAGTGACCACTTGAAACAGATTATCCATGTCTTGCCAATAAAGTTCGTTATTATGTAAAAATTGCAAACTGTTTTGAAAATGTTCAATCGATTTAGCTGTGATGTGCCATTTTGACTTGTGGATAAATCTTTTTTGCTTATAGTGTTTCAATGATAGTGTGGATACAGCTATGGTCGGAGTTGATCATTCTTCCCACCTTAGCTGAAGCCATTATACCTTTTGTAACCACCCAATTCAGGGCGGCACCCAACCGAGTAGGACCTGTTGCATGTAGACTAAATTTTTCAAGTTGTATAAATCGTTTCATATCTTGTAGCTCCTCCGCAGCCGGGTCTAAGTGATTAATGTTCATATCACCTACCATGACTAATTTCTGGTATTTAATTGCACTGTTAGACATAATTTCTTTAATCGCTGCAATTGGCTTTTTCAGTGGGCAGTAAAAATTCAGAAGATAAAATTGAAATGCTAGAAAATGAAGAATTTGATACTCAATATTCTCAATGGTAATACTGAATTCGACAAGGTTTGCTTCGATGTCCATTTGAACAAAAGTAGCAAGCCCTCCTCCCCCCCACTTGTTGAGATAATCAAGCCTGATCAAATAGTAGTCTCGTAAATAGGCCGCTTGCTCTGTAACTGAACTGTCGAGCCAAGATCCCTGAATACAAATTAAATGAGGTATGTAATTGTTAGTTTGAATGTATTTGTGCAATTTGTCCATCTTGTAACGTAAAGAATAAGAGTTCCAAGACATCACATTAAACTTGGTGCCCTGGTCTCCCCAGAAAGGGCATTGGACCCAAATATTCCATAATTGTGAGGTAATCTGGCCAGTTGTCAACATTGTAACATTGCAAAAAATCGTCTCTATTAACCCAAAAAACAATGGTTCAAACCAGTTCCCCTTCTTGATTGCGTAACCAGTCAATGTCCAAAACTGGAACTCCGAGAGTGCTTAAATGTTTAGCCACGGCTGTTGGTGTGTGGCTCTTGTCCAAGTTTGTGATCTTAAAACAAACCGATTTCTTAAACTTGCTGGGAGCAAGTTCAAAACCTCTTCCTGAACAACGGATCGCAGCTGGCCTGTTAGGATTGTCTGCAACCCAACATTTCTTAGTATTTTGGTTAATGCCCTTCCTCTGATCTGATTGGCGTTGTTGGTTTTCCTTCTGAGTCTGTCATCTCAGGTCGGTTCTACCCAATAGACCTTGATTAGCAAGTTCAGCAAAAGTGAAAGTTTTGATGTCTTCCGGAAATAGCTCAGCTTTGGCTTCACCCCCAGCAGCTCCTTCTGAAACGTTTGTAAAGTCCCCATCTCAAACAGTGGCAGTGGAAGAGCCGTCGCTAGATGCTGATGAAGGAACCATTTTCTGGTCCACAATCCCATGTTTTCTCATTACAAAACTTCCGGCCAAAACAACGTCAACATTTCCATCAATCTCCATAAAAGCCTCGTTTGCATTGTGGGCGACTTGACCCTAACTGTTTTGCATTGAATTATTGTTATGAAAGCTCATTGTGAAGAGAATAAGTTGAGTAAATAAAAGAGTGAAAATGCTGGTCACAACTTTTATTGGTTTGAATAGGCAGCTAATTTCTGATGAAACATATAGAAATATGAAATTCAAGAATCAAAGTTCATCCGTAATTATAAGTAAGTCGAGACCAAAAAATAAAAGAATAAATTAGGGAAACACATATAGGTCGATGTCGAAGGTCACTCCGATACAAAATTTGCAATTAATGGTCAATACGCAGGCAATAATTAATCAAAAAATTTAATGTCACTTTATTAATTGTTCGAAATAATATATGAGACCTGGAGATAATGAAATAGGCAAATATGATGAAAACAAAACTAGAAAACTGAATATAAATCAAAGAAAAAATAATTGAATATACACATGGTAAAAAACAAATCAGGAGCTAGATGTAAACACGTCCGTCTTCTATCACTAGCAGACGACTTTTCTTTTTTGTGTGTATTAGTGCTTGACCTAAGTCATTGCTAAATTTCAATATGAAAATTTTTGTTTTTTTAAGAGGTAATTTTCTTAATCATGCTTCTAAGTATTTAGAAATAGTAGAAATTTCGTCCTCAATTTTTTCATCAGTTGATCTCTTCATCATTAAGTCATTTGCCTGGTTTATGAGCTTGAACATTGAATCTCTAGCTACATCTCTAGAAAGTTTTTTTTTTTTGATTTGAAATGTTGAGAGTTTGAGTGGTCACAGCTACACCCCTATAGAAAGCAATTCTTAAAAAATAGAATTTAATAAATTTTCAATTTATAAACTTATTTAGGTGACTGAATAACCTTCCAAAACCTCAACTTCAGCATCGAAACATTCATTAACATTTAAGCTGTAAAAATATGTATGGGTAAATTATTTTTAATTTTGTAGCAATGTTGTGCTTATCTACCTTTCATTAACTTCAATCTCAACAATTTTTTCAGGAAACACCACACTAGTAAAACTACTACAAAAATAAATGATAAACTTTAAATTACAATTGATAAAGTATTTAACACAATTTGCTTGGGTAATATGCTTGCTATAAGAGGGAATAACACTGGAAATGTGTGTAATCATGACTTGAGACAGTTGGAGTTGGGGAGTGTGAATTGTGAATATGATTCTAATATTGATAGTGGCAAATTGTTGGACAAAAAAGTTGAAGAATAGGAAAACATAAGTATAATAAATAACAATGAACAATACTCAATCGAATCTTTGCGTTTCATGGAGAATGAAAAATTGTGATTCCGAATCAAAAGTTAAAGTGGGTGCGTGGAATGTGGAGGGTTTTGCGTTTGGGAAAAGGAAAGAGTTTTGGTTATCAATGGAAGCAGAGGGGTATGATATTATATTCCTGAGTGAAATATGGTTAGTAAAAAAGACTTGAGTTCAATTTCAGAACCAGATAGATGGGAAAGGTTGGGAGCTGCAACCACCATATTTTATAATAAAGGCAGAGCATGTGGTGGAATGTTGGCATTTTGGCAAAAATTACTAAAAGTGATGGGGTACTTTTGGCTGGGGGTATTGAAGTAAAATTTGTAATAGATAAAACAAAGTGGTCTTTTATAGGAGTATACGTTCAAAATAATCTAAGGGCCTTGCTAGCAGAATTGGAAGAATTGGTGGAGGAAGCCATGATAGCCATGATAAGCCATGTAGGAGCTGCAACCACCATATTTTATAATAAAGGCAGAGCATGTGGTGGAATGTTGGCATTTTGGCAAAAATTACTAAAAGTGATGGGGTACTTTTGGCTGGGGGTATTGAAGTAAAATTTGTAATAGATAAAACAAAGTGGTCTTTTATAGGAGTATACGTTCAAAATAATCTAAGGGCCTTGCTAGCAGAATTGGAAGAATTGGTGGAGGAAGCCATGATGGATAGGTCAGAAATGGTAATGCTAAGTGACTTTAACGCGCATCTAGGAGAAAAAAGAGTTTGAAGGAAATAAATTAAGAATTTAAATTCAGTCAGATGCTCTGTTGTCCAATTAATAAACATAGATGGTAAGGAATTAAGTAGTTGGTGTGAAAATAATAATTTCACAGTGACAAATGACAGAACATGCAGTGATAAAGAAGAGGCACTAACTTTTTGCGGAGTAATGGGAGCTTTAGTCATCAATTATATTATAGGATTGAACAGCAGTGTGGAAAAGATGATCAATAGTGGGGTATCAATTAAGACAACATCTGACCATATTGTCGGCAAAAATGCAAATCCACACAAGCACCACTTCTCAAAAATGCGATTTTGATTGGACAATTAGCACAAAATTATTCTGTGCATGTCTGTAACACAACGTGCCAAAAGCGCCATTATTTTATTAATGAGATAAAACATAACCACATATATGCCAGTACATCACTTGTTAAAACAAAATATTGTAAGTGCCATTTTTTCAGTGGCTGCAATAGCTGCAAGATCGCTGCACTTTTAGAAGCCCAGGTAACTATTGTTATTGCTTAATACTTTAGTGCTTTTGGTATAAGTTAATTAGGGATAGTTTATAAACAATTATTTAACATTTAACATAAAATTAAACATTGCATTATTGAAATGGACAATTATTTATAATAATACAGGCACTAACAAAATATTTGCATAGAGTATTTTACATTTATGTTGGCGCTTAATTGGATTTTACTCTCAAGAAAATGGATGAATATGATGGAGAAAATCAACTTCAATTAGCTGTAGGTAATTAAAAATGTTTGCTTAATATAAATTTTTGGTAAATGAATTGTTTGCATTGTAGAAGATTTAAACTTTGAAACAGAAGTAATTATTTCTACAGAGAATGTCAGTTACATGATGGAAGTTGAACTAGCAAATTGGCCTCTCCCTCCTGGATCAGTAGTAGTAGCTTGTATGCCAATTCATGAAGATGATAGTAAGAAAATGTTAATGCATACTTTAAAAAACTATACCAGTAATGTAAATTAAAAATAATCAAAACTGTTAATAATTTTCTTCTGCAGACTTGGTGAGCAATGACAACCCAGTAACAGGAGAAGAATCTTATTCTAACGCAGCCAGCAGGTTTCAACCATCTGAAAGTAATTCTACAACCAGCAATGAAAACAACTCAAAATCTTCTAAAGAAGATGCTGATACTTTAAATGTTAACAGTCCAAAAAAAGGATCAAAACTCAGAGTTAATGCAGAGTTGAGAATGACAGGAAAAAGCTATGTTGGAAAAAAGAAATTTGAATCTGGGAATTTTGTGGATGAGATGAAACCACTATGTTCTATAGTTCTTCCATGTGTCTCACAAGAATGTGCTAAGGTAAAAACTAGAATGTGTAATGAAATTGAAGAAAATGCAAGATCTAGGCTATTCCACACATTTTGGGAAAAACTGAATTGGACTCAACGCAAAATTTACATTTAGTCCTTAGTGGAAGTTACACTGCAGAAGTATAAGTGCAAGAAATCAGATAGTAAATCTCGCAGAGGTGCTACAATGGGTTATAGTTTGAGGATTGGAAATGAAAAAAAAAACCTGTTTGTAAGGCTCTATTTTTGTCAACTTTTGGATTGAAAGAAAGTTGTGTGAGGGAATAGATTGTCAGTGCTAGTGAAAGTATGCACAATAATTCTAATAATTGAACAATGTCCTCAAAAAAAAGATTATCTTTTAGTGAAGAAACATTAAACCATGCATCTGTTTACTTAGACAACTTGCCAAAGCTCCAAACTCACTACTGCAGGGTTTTTAGCAAAAGTTGTAATTAGAACCAATCATAGCTAGTAAACAGGATTTGTACAGATTATATGTGGGTGATTCAAATTGAAATGGTAATTTACTTTAAATATTTCTTAAAGTATTAATAAACACCATTAAAACATAAGGTTTTCTTTACATACCTTCCTTTATGCTCACTAATTTCTTGCCAAAGATTTGGAGGCTTAAACATTTTTTTAACTAAAGTTTGAGGCCGCGCATCATATCAATTGTGCAAACATCATTACGCCCAACTTAATTCTTGCTTTCAATAATTTCGATTTTTACAAAGAAAAATTTGAAGACAATGCATTCGACCACCCTCCCTATAGTCCAGATTTGACCCCAGGTGACTATTTTTTGTTTGCATCCATGAAAACCCTACTTGGTGGGGAAAGCGTCAAAACAATGATTACGCCTATGTAGGTTTTTCATGGACACAAACAAAAAATAGTCACAGAGGAATAAATCTGGACTATGGGGAGAGTGGTCAAAAGTTTCACAGGGCATTGTTTTCAATTTTTTATTTTTCAAAGTCAAAATTATGGAAAATGATTCTAAAACAAAAATAACGTTGGACATAATGCCATTTGCGCAATTCATTTGATGCACAGCTTCAAACTTTTGTTAAAAAAAAAATAATCAAGCTTCCAAATTGTTGGCAAAAAACTAGTAAACTTAAAGGAAAGTTTGTAAAGAAAAACTATCAGTTTTGATGGTGTTTATTAATAATTAAAGAATTATTAAAAATAAATTACCATTTCAATTTAAATGACCCCAGTACAAAGAAAAGTGTAAAAAAGATTTCTCTTCCATTTCAGCATCAAAATTTGTAAAGTTGTTTAGCAAAAAAACCTTAGGACTCTTTCAACCAAAGAAAGATCAATGTGATACATGTTGTTCTTACCAAATTGGAAATTTATCTGAAGAAAAGTACCAACTTCATCAAATTTGTAAAAATGAGGCTAGAGCGGAAAAACAAATAAATAAAGATAAAGCTAATAAATCTGAGGTTTTCTGTTTTTGCATGTATATGCAGTCTGTTAAACTTACACCAATGTTCAAGGCTAGTGCAATGTATTACAGAACAAAATCATGTGTTCATAATTTCACAATGTACAACATGAAGGACAAATCAGTGCACTGCTACTACTGGAATGAAGTTGAAGGAGGTTTAGTAGCCTCCATATTTGCATCTTTTATTTTTAATTTAATTACAAATCGAATGGCCACAGATTGCAAGGAGTGTATCATTTATTCAGATGGTTATACTTATAAGAATAGGAACGTTGTATTGAGTAATGCCCTTCATTTTGCTAATGAAAAGATTGTAACTATTCAAAAATTTTTTGAACGTGGACATAAACAAATGAAAGTTGACAGTGCACACAGTGTTATTGAACAAAAGCTAAAAAAACAAGGACATTTATCTACATCAAATTTCATTAAAGAATGTAAAGAAGCTTGCATAACTAATTTTTACAGTAGATTATGTAGACCATAAATTTTTCAAAGGCTTTACAGGTGTTCATTACTACCAATCCATGCGGCCAGGATTCAAAACTGGTTTCAAAATTTCAAAATCCTACAGTGACAGATGTAGTTGCATTCAAATACAATTTTGAAGGAAATATTCATTACAAGCTTCGCTTCACTGATCAATGGACTTTGCTTCTTAAAAGACCAAAACATGGCAATTATTTGGTACCAGCACTCTACACTTCTCAGCAAAAAATCATTAAGGAAAAATATAAACACCTGCAAAAGTTGAAGTCTGTGATAGCATCAGATTGTCATTCTTATTATGACAACCTACTTCATGTGCCTTAAGTTAATTACAGGCAGCCCCCTACTTTCGCACATTCTACTTTCGCACATTTCGCTATTTTGCACATTAATTTTATTAAAAAATTCAAATTGTTAAATTTCCCACTTCTGTTACAGGAAAATTTGTGCTAGAAAATATGTAAATGTGCTGTGTGTTTTGCATTTTTACAAATATATTTGACTATATTTAAATATTTCATTATGATTATAAATGATATTTGTCACTTTGAATAATAATAATTTAAATGTAAATGCAAAAAAAAAATTTTTTTTTAATTTCCACTGTTTTTTTTTAAATCCCTCGATTTTCGCACATTTGACTTTCAACAAATTTTCAGGAACCAATTGTGTGCGAAAGTAGGGGCCCGCCTGTATAGATTAATAATTATTATAAATTATCCAATGGTTTTACAGCAGAATAGACAATTAAAAAACCACGTAAGCGCCAACAAGTGTAGTAATAAAATCAAAGTAAGTGACATTTTAATTATTATTTAATTTCCACACAAGTTTGAAACAACCAGTAGTTATTGACCAATAACATAAGATAAAAAGCTACATCCATAAAAAATTTTGTATTTTTAGCAAATAAAATGCATACAATAATCAGTTTTTATCATGTGGCTTACATGGAATTGCATTTTTGCCGACGATATGATGGTTTGGGTTATGTTTAAGATGGGAAAGAGTTGGAGGGAAGACCTTGTCATGGACTTAAATATTTTTGAGGTAAGGAAAAAAGGATCTGGGATGTGGTAAGCATTGAAAGTTAGAGAAAAATGGGAAACTTTGGGAATAAACATCACTAAAAATACAAACTACTTGGATAAACACCTCAAAACCTTGATTAAAATGAGGAAAGTTAAGAAACAGGTAGACTTCAACAGTAAAGATGTAGGAAAGATTAACACTCCCTGGTGGGATAAAGACTGTCAGGAAGAAAAAAGATTTGTAAAACTTTATAGATAGGTGGAAGAAAAAATGTATAAGATTAACAAAAATGGTAAATAAAAGGAAAAAACATATGAGAGCCATCCTGACAGTCAAGAAATGTAGCTATGTTAAAAAAGTAAATTCAGCACTTAGTAATAGTAAAGGGGGTAAAGAATAATGGGGAATAGTTAACTCATTTAAATCTAAACACAAAGGATGAACAATGAGTAATAAGATTTCACTAAATGAATGGAAAGAGCACTTCCAAGGAGTTTTAGAAGGAATGGGAACTCTGAGTGATGTAGAAGAGAATGGAGTGATGGTAAATTTGTTTTATAATATTAAGAATACTAACAGGAAGAACAGTTTAGGAAACAAAGAATGTTATAACCTGCCTACAAGAAAGAAAGTAGAACAGGTTATATCGGAATTAAAAGCAAACAAAATGTGTAGAATAGATCAAATAGAGAATGAAGCTCTCAAATTTGCAGGAAGAAAAAGCATTTTGGAGGTCATGAGGCTTTGCCAGAAATTATGGAAAGCAGAAGTTAGCTGGAAAGTTAGAAAAAAAACAGTAAAAAGGATGATGTTAAGAACTACAAAGAAATTGCTATAGCCTCTTGCATCTACAAGGTTTGGATGAAGCTTATTTACATGATAATGCAGAAAGTGGAAAATTTGAAATTTATAAGTGAAGAACAGGCAGGTTTTTGAAAAAACTACTCATGTACAGATAATATTTTTGTGCTTAAATCCCTCATTTCGGCCAAGTTAACGAAGAAAAAGCAAAAATTTTATGGTTTTTTTTTGGACTTCAAGGTGGCTTTTGACTCTCAATAGGCAGAAATTATGGGGAAAATTGTGTAACTATGGTATTTCAGACAAGTTGATAAGCTTAATTAAAGCTGTCTATAAGGAGACAAGCTACACTATAAGGAAGGATAGAGAAACATCGAAGTTCTGGACAAAAAGAGGAGTAAAACAGGGTTGTATCTTGAGTCTTATTATTTAGCATTTACGTCAACAGTCTTATAGAGAAGTTGAATGAGGAGGGAAGAGGAGTATATTTTGGTAGAAGTTAGATTCAATGTTTAGTTTTCATGGACAATGTCGTAATTGTCTCAGATAATAGTGAAAGACTCTAAATATTAAATAGAGTAGGATGGAAATAGAGTCGTAGTAACAATATGGAACTGAATCTAAAAAAATCGAAAATTATGGTATGGAGAAAGAAGGAAGGGGGGGGGGGGTGAGGTTGAGCAAAGTAAAAAAATTGTGGTGGGGAGAGAACAGAATAAAAGTAGTCTACGAATACAAATACTTAAGGGTTTGGTTCACGAGTGAAGACAATAATAGGAAGCTAGGAGCAGAATTCAAAATCAAAGGAATAAAAGCAATGGCGAGAGTTTGGGGAAACGTTTAAAAGTAAATGTTTGGCACATTATGAAAAAAAATTTCGCGAGTGTGGTAATGTCAGTCCTTTGTTACGGGGCCATTGTAATGTGTTGAAATGAGGAGAGGAGATCTTTGGCCAAAGATTAGTTAATTGAATTGAAGCACTTACAATAGTGAATTATAATATGAAAGTTTGCTGATTAAGATGGGAGCTGTTGAGACAATGGAATTGCAAGAAAAAGATAGACAATACAACTTTGGCAGAACAAATGGATGGGGATTTGGCAGGCTAAAAATTAATTGGTAACTTAAATCACTGAAAGAGATTGTTTAGTTTAAGGATAAAATATTTTTATTTCTATAACAAATGTTTAAAGAATAATAAAAATTCAATTGAATTGAAGATTTTAACTTATTTTTCCTTAACATAAATTGAATCCTTTAAACAAACTTTCCACAGCTAAAAAATTAATCCAAATCAGTTTCCTTTGTTCCACCACTACCTGCACCACTTTGAGTGAGAAGCAAGTTTTTCTTAATTTGATTGTAGTAATCCTTTATACGGTAACTTTAAATTTTTTGATAGCTTGATCACCTATAAATGTTACAGTATATTAATTAAAATAACATTTATTAACTTAAAAATAAACACATGCACCTACCAAATAAGCGAAATGCTTTTCTTATTTCAGTCCAAGCCTCATCTTGAAGAAGCTTGTTTTCAAAATTGCAGTAGGGTCGCGTTAATCTGAAGTAATAAATGTTAGCTCAATTCAGATTAGTGAATTTTTTTGATTACCGAGATTGCATTAGATTTAAGCTTTAATTTCAACATTACACATACAAAATTATTTTTTTTTAATATAATCATTAATTTTGTGCTGCACGCAGTTGTCAAATTTTGAAGCACTTCTTTTTTGGACTTAACTGTCCGCGATTATCTTCCTACCCCATATTCAGCAGCTAATTTCGTCCTGAATTTTCCCTTTTCTAGCCAATTTATATTACTAACTTATCTTTCAATGTTAATGTTATATGCTTTCATTGAGACATATTGAAATAAAAAAAACATGTGGGTGGACAAGTTTAAACATAAAGAAATAGAAGATTGAAGGTTGTTTGGATTGTAAGGGGTTTCGGAAAGGTTTTGCAAACGAAGTGTTTAGTTTAAACTTTTTCAAGCTTACCAGCCACTATCTCCAAATCTTCAAAAGCACTTAACAATGTAATTTGTCTTCATCACTCACCACCATCAATTGTCACATTTTGTTTTGGAAAAATTATTGTAATTAAGCATATATACTGTGGTTATTATAAGTTACAAAAAGTACTATATATTTAAATTCAAATGTTATTCCATTTACAGGTTTAATAAATTACATTTGCCATTTGTAACTCAATTAAATGTTCATCTACATTTCGTTTCGCACCCACCAATATTCGCTCTTTTCGATATTTGTCCTGTGTTTTCTTATTTGATATTCGCTCCAGACTTTTACCCTATTTTGACCCTTTCGAAAAATTTTAGAAAGCAGAGCAAAACAAACCACAATAGATAAATTCTTTAAAAAACCAAGCGCTAGTAAATTGCTTGAAAATGTTGAGTAAAAAACGCCAATGCAAGTAATTCTGTGATAATGTGTTTAACACAAACGTTATTAATAACAATTAAAATGTTTTTGCAGCGATTTTTTTTTAATTTTTTTTTTGAAGAGGGGACCCTTGGAAAATAATGCAAAATTTAGGGCTCAGAACGGATTAAACCAGTTTTAATGTTACTCTACGGCAAAATTGTTTTCGATATTCGCTTTTTTTGATAATTGTCCTTTTCTCTGGAACGGATTAAATGCGAATATCGAGGTTCTACTGTATAAATAATTCCTCATTTTCTAGACAGGTGATAAATTATAGCAAAGAAAAATGTAAATTATATTAAAAATTTAAATGTCATGTATTTTTTCTTTTATTTAGGCACTTTGGATGTGCTTTTCATTCTAACATAACAGCAAAAATGTTAACAGCATTTGAATTTTCTACAAACTATTGGTTTTCTTTAAATTATAATTATCATCTGCCTTCAAAGTAATGTAAGTAGAATTGTAAATACGTTTATAATTTAATTTTTGTTATTTTTGTTTTTACTTTCTTTCCAAAGCTATTAAATTGTACTTAATCCAAAACAAAAAAAATTTATTAAAACATGTAAATGAGTTTTATAATTCAATTTCGTCAATTTATATTTTTATGTGTGTTTGACATTGTTTATATTTTATTATAAATTTTTCCTTATGCACATAATTTTTTATTTTTATAAATATAGATTTAATTGTGCAACTTGTAATTAATTTAACACATATATATACACTGTGGTCACAAATATATCTATAAGAAAGTATATCTATAAACAACAGGGAAGATTTGATAAAGTACTTTTCAAGTAGTTACACTCATAAGGAAATAATTAGATTACTGAATGTCCAGCATGGAATTACTCTTAAGCCATACATATTTAAAATATATATTAGCCAATTTCAAATTAAGTAGATGACAACAAAACTTAAACTTAATACTCATTTCATATTTTATGTTCAAACTAAATTCTATTACCGGTTACAATAAAGGGTACAGGTGGATGTATATAGAGTGCATTACAAAGGGTTTTGTTGTTCAAAAAGATGTTTAACATATATTAAAAATTCTTACACCTGAGAATATTGCTAACAGATTAAGATGGAAATTAAAAAGAAGAGTTTATCATAATAAAGACCCCAATTTTCTGTGGCACATAGATAATTATGATAAACTTAAACCTTATGGCCTGTGTCAGTGGTTGTATCAATGGGTTTTTCAAGTAAAATTATCTGGCTAAAAACTTACCACATGAACAACAATCCCTTAGTAATTGTTGGTTATTTTGCAAAGCAATAGCTTCTGTTGGTAGTTGCCCAACTATGTTAAGAGCAAATTTAAAAACTAAAAATGGAACAGTTGCAACAATTTAATGAACATTACACAGGGCAAGCCAGGACCACAATGTGGACCATTGTTTTCTATGTGGTAAAAGCACTGCCAATCAAAGGATTTAAGATTAGTGAGAAATTTTACAAAAAGGGTGCTCAATGTTGAATGAAGGTTCTTGGAAGATTAAAGGATGAGGGTTATTTTTGTGGTATTTATTTAAATAAAAATTTAATCCAATTTGGTTCAGAAGGATTTAGATCAATAATTAGCAAAAAAAAACTTTTACTAATAAAAAATTAGATTTATTGTTTACCCAATTTACTTCTGGCATTAAAAATAACGTTTGAAGCCTGTACCCATAATTTACTAAATATGTGTATACTTCAGGAAGAATGTGTTTGTTCAAATTGAAATATTTATGAATTATGTATTATATATATGCATGAAAATTGTTGGTCTTTACCGATATCCATGAAGCTGTTTTATTAGTGTATATGTTAATTTATCAATGTGGTTTTCACTTGATGTTAATTTACTTTAATCAATTATTAACATAATTCTTGTTAAAAAAATCTTGAAAAACAATTAAATAAATATGTGTAACCATATATTTTTAAAATACATATTTAAAATAGAGATGGTTTGCGAAATAATGGGTCAGCACAAAAGTACTGCTCATGCAGTTATTAAAAAAATGCAATAAAGTTTAGCTTAAGAAAGAATACACAGCAGTGGAGGGGAATCAAAACATATCAACCCCCCCATTTGACTTTATCCATAAGCGCCCCAATGTACACTCACTCATACCCCCGCATAGTCAACAAACACAAAATAAAAAGCAAAAACTATTGTTCCTCTAGACATCGATTAGGAGTGCTAAACATATTTACTTTCTATGATTCTTCATTCAACTCTGGTGAATCCGAGGGAATGGTTCCAAGTGCAACTTTAAGAATTTGTAGAATTAAATGCGGAATTCTTCCACAGATCTATTAAGCCATGGTTGATAAATAATACTGTGCGCTTTAGACTTAAAAAAAAGACCAATAGATACCAGGAGAATCACTGGCATACACATCCTCAGGAGTGCTGATATCCTAGAGCTGTTCTGACTTAGTTTCAGCGGACAGTGGCCTTTATGCTGCTCCCGTTCTACCCAGGTGTCTGGGCCAGATTCCTAAGTCCTAGAGATCCAGACACCAATTAGCTTTCTCCTCTTTCCCTCATTTCACTCCTTCATATTTTTTAGGGGAGGGGGGGGGTAAGAGTGGGTAATTGGTTTGCTGATCTACACACATACATTGCCCAACCTATAGAGGGAGTGGGAGTTACTTGTAATTGACACAGCAGGATCCCTACCTTGCACAATACTTAATCAGTTTATAATCCCTTAATTGTCCTGCCTATTAATCACCTCATATGTTAATCATATATACAGAATTTGATCCCCTGCATGATTTTAAATGCAAATAGACCAATACGTTTGTGTAATTTTTATGTTATTACCCTAATTGTACCACAAGGTACATTTGCAAGGTACATCATACTTGTCATATAAAAAATACTCTTTCAATGCGCTGTTGGTATAATATTAATTAATTATGCATTGTTAGATTTTTGAATTTTTTGAGAGTTAAAAAATACTTTAAATACTTTACATTTCATTTTTAAATAGCTGTGTCCCAGAATGTGTGATGCTGAAGATTTTGCAGTGGCTGTGGCTGTTGTTGCAATTAATTTTGCAGTTGCTGGAATCCAAAATCATCATCATTATCATTGCCATTACAGATTTTGGGTGCAGCCGAGCCTTGTAAATGGCAGAAAGTACAGTACAAAGGAATTTTTGATGGACTTACTGCTAGATGAGTTAAGCCTAGAATACAGATGTGATGCAAGCTTTAAAAACGTTTTCAGAATGAATAGCTCAGATTTTGAAAAGCTGTTAAATATGATTGGACTGAAAATTGCTAAAAAAAACATCATTTAGGCAAAGTGTTCCAGCAAGTGAGTGCTTTGCTGCAACTTTACGGTTTTTAGCTAGTGGAGATTCCTACACTTCATAAGGCTATCATTTGAAGATTTCAAAGCAAATTATTTCTGAAATTGTACCAGCAGTCTGTGATGCCCTATTAGAAGTGCTGTGAGATTATGTTAAGGTAATAAAATTATAAATAAAATTGCAGACATTATTTTCATTCATTATTTATTGTTATTCATTTTCTTCTATATAAATAATAATTTGTTCACCAAATTCATTATCAGTGATATATAGATTGAAAATCCATTCACCCGTTCATGCAATAAGACGTGTTTTCTTTCGCTCTTCAATTTGATTTGAGTGTAAAGGGCAGAGTTCAGTTTATCGTTCAACCTATTCTTTTTGTATTTTGAAAGAAATTAAAATACCATTGCTAGTTATCGAATATATTAATTGTTTAACAACGTGAGTTTACCAATAATTTAATTTGATACATCCTCATCATTTTGAAAGAATTAAACTACTAACGCGAGTTTATCGAACATTTTTTTTGTTACTTTTTTAACTAAGTAAAGTTCCTATATAAAACTTTTGCAATGTCGAAAAGCAAAGGAAGACCTCCAAAATCAACCGCGGTCTCAGTTTCCGATTCAGAGGATAGTCATAGTCAACAAGCCACAGGAGATGGCCATTCAGCTTCCAGTGGTGTATACAACGAAAAAACTCCATTGGTTGATTGTAAAAATTTATCCTTTAGTCAGCTGTCATCGATGGGTAAAACCAGAGATGAAAAAGCATATTGGGAAATGGCAAAGAATTGTAGTGAAAACTCGGCAACGGAAGGAAAAACCGGGGCTCAGCAAAAAAAAACTTTTATTCGTGGTACTGCAACACATTTTGAATTATCGGAGGGAGTGAATGATATGGCGGTTTGCTTCACTATCACAAAATTGAAGGATTGTCACACTCCAGCGGCCATTACGGCTATATTTAATGAGGCCAAATGTTTAGTAATGGTCAACCAGTGCGATTGGCTAAAAAATGCAGAAGGCGCTTTTGTTAAGACAATAATTTTAGAAGTCAAAGAAGAAGATGCGGATAGAGTTAATAAAAACGAAAATTGGCCACGATTTTTAGGGATTGATTGGTGGGTGGGCCCTTCGCCCTTTTCGGGATAGCCAGGGTTTGTTGTTAAGAATTTTGTCATGGAATGCGCAGTCGATTCAATATAAAATGGATCGGCTGGATAAGGAAGTCAATACTACATGTGAAAACGATTTTATTTGCATTAATGAATCCTGGCTGGACGAATCAGTATTGGACCAGGCAGTCCATCTAAAAAACTACTTTTTTTTTCAGCATGACCGTCCACGTTTAGCAGGCGGCCTAATAACATTTATTAAAAAAGAAATTTCAGTTAGTTTAATCAGATATGTGCTTACAACGGAAGAAATTGAGGCACAAATATTTTTTGTTCATAAATTCAAAGTCCACGTTGTAAATTTTTATAAACCTCCGCATGTGGATGACTTGATCGCAGCGGATTTTATTTCGGAGGTGTTACTAAACTATAAGAAAGTTATTATTGTGGGAGACTTTAATGTTGTTTATTTAAAAAAATCTAAAGAATTAAATTTGTGGCTAGAGGCAATAAATGATGGCAACGGGAAATTAATTTCAAATTTCCCTATTAGTGGGGAAGCGGGGATCAATTGGGCAATTTCGAAGAATGTAAAAGCTCGAGCTCAACCCATCGAAAGTCTAAAGTCTGATCACATCGCGCAGTTGGTGATGTGTTTTTTTCCTACTGGTGTAGTGTTCAAAAAGCACAGATACAAGGGGTCTCGACAAACTTCAAATAATTCATTAATGGCCTTTGGGGAGGCCATAAAAACAATAAAAAGCGGCCCTAACTATTGGGAGCAAATATATAGAGTTTATGACGAGTATACCCCAATCCGCCCACGGCATTTGGACCACCACCAGCCTTGGTGGTCTAAAAAATTTGACTATTTTACGCGACCTCAATAGACAACATTGGTATTCTTTTATTCAGACCCTAGAGGAATCCAATTACTTAGAATTTAGAAAATCAAAAAACGAGTACAAAAAAGCCTGTGGAAGACCCAAGTCCATTTATTTCAACACAAACAATATTAAAACAAAAAAAGATATGTGGAAATTTTATCACGATAAATTTCCCAAAAAAAAAAACGCAATAAACACGCCATTACCCCTTGAGGAATTTGCAAAGTACTATGTGTTGGTGGCCCAAAAGTCGGTTCTACCGGTGCAACAGTGCGGAGTCAATTCGATACAATTAATGACAATCCAGATGTTCGACCAATACCTGAATTCTTTTGATGTTAATTCAGCTTGTGGCCCTTCCAGTATGACCTCAGTGTACAAAAAACATCACTTCCCGAAACCGGAAGACTACTTGTGATGCAATTGTCTCATCCAATTTGGATTTCTGATGAGATGTGATCGAGTCTTCAAGGCAGAATACGAGATCAACGAGTCTACAGCGGTGCAAAGAAGTCAAACGGATTTCAAGATTAGAGTGACAATAAGTAATAATTCGAAACAGTATTATTCCTTAAGATCTTTAGGACCGAGATGGTACGCAGAAAAAACTTTTCACCTGTTCTAAATGCAAATTTAATTGTATTCATTATAAAAAAATGTTGCGGTTAGAGGTTTAAAAACGGGGGAAATCACCTCAATTACTTGATTTGTTTAATTTGAAATTGTATTTGATCACTGTATGTTTGTCTAAAGGGGAGAAAATTTTGTTCAGAAAGGGGCAAATTTGGACAGGAAATGTCTTATGTTGAAGTCTTGAAATGTTAAAAACTTTTTTTTGTGTAGAAATTGGCTTACACGACAATAATTGAAAAAAAAAATAGAATCTGATGTGGACGCACTTGAAGGACAAGGTAATAGTGAGGATTGCAAGTTAAAATTAGGAGATGGAGTTTGACAAAAAATGGATTGTGAATTGTAAATTCCTAGCTCCATCTCAGCCTCATATAAAGTTTGGTTGATATTATTTTGAGCCATAAATCTTATTTGTGGAGAGCTAAGTTTTCTTAATTTTATTGCTACCTCTTCACCAAATGAAGTAAATTTGTCTGTCATTTGCCTTTGATTGAATTGATCTCAGTATATTCACAGCTTCATTTATAACTGGCACATTTTCAGGAGTTGACATTTTCGAAATAATTTTTTTGGGGAAATAAATGTCTTTTTTGATGATGTGCTCGCTGTGTTTATAGTCTCTTCTGTCACATTGTCCAACTTGTCCTTGGTACCTTTTCAACTATTTTTGTCTTGTTTTTCCTTTAACTCTTGACTTTGTGAACCCTGAAAAAAAAATTTATTAATACAAGTACTGTTTAGATAAGCAAGAATTATTAGTTTAATCTATTTTTTCAAAAAAATTTGTGTTCAATTACACTTAATGAGTAAATTTTTTAATGTTTTTTTTTCATATACAGATTCCACAAAATGCCGTGGAATGGAAAAATGTTGCCAAATGTTTTAATGACAAATGGAACTATTCAAACTGTGTGGGGGCCATTGATAGCAAACAAATAAATATTGAAGCACCACCAAAGTCAGGTACAGAATTTTTTAATTACAAAACATACTTTAGTATTGACTTATTGGCTGTGGTGGATGCAAATTACAATTTTATATTCACCAATGTTGGCTGCCATTGAAGAATTTTAGATAAAGGTGTGTTTAACAATACATTTTTTAAAAAAAAGCCTAGATGAAGATACAATAAATCTTCACTCACCCCACTCTTTACCTCACAGTAGCCTTCCCATGCCTTATGTTTTTGTAGGAGACAGTGCATTTCAATTAACAGAGAGTGTTATGAAACTATTTTTTGGAATGCATGATAAAAGATCAAAGAAAAGGATCTTTAATTACCGATTAAGTAAAGCTAAAAAAGTTTCGGAAAATGAATTTGGTATTCTAGCTTCCAGTTTTTGTATATTCAGAAAGCAAATTATAGTGGAACCTGATGTGGCAACAAAGGTTACTTTGGCTGCAATTTATTTGCATATCTTTCTGAGGAAAAGTGGTTCACGGAACATTTAAAGTTTGGTTGGGATGCTGGATATGGAATCTGATGATACTGGAGAAATTATTCTTGGCCAATGGAAGCAAGATATAACAGCCAGCTAGATAAATGATTTCCCAGCAGTGCCAAGAAGAAGTGGCATCGATGCTCATAAAGTTAGAGATGAATTTTCAGAATATTTCATCTCTGCAGAAGGCAAACTGCATTTTCAAGATAATAAGTAAATGCTGCATGCAATATCGTTAAAAATGGTCAACTTTTTATTACTTTATGAATTACCTAACATTCAACATTTAATAGTTGCTAAGTGTTTCAATTAAATGTTACCCTAAAAACATTTTTTCAATAATTGTATACGTTTTGAGAAGCGCAGGTTTTTTAATCTATTGTGCATGCATTTATCTCTGAATTTAGGCACTAATATCGTTTTCATTTGTTAATTAAAAACTGTTCCAAATGTAATTTTTTAATAATTTTCTAAATTAAAAATGGGAAAATTATCATAATATGGGTTTTCTGTGATAAATTTCATTGGCTAGTTAAAGATTATTCGTATAAATCTTTTTTCTTAAAAAAAACTTTGTGACGTCAAAGTGACATTCATATACAGCAGGAACACTTTAAAATAGTTTTAAATACTAGTAACATTCATTAATTTTAAATTACCTCTGTATCCTGATTCCTTCTTGGAGTGTTCCTATCAGCCAAAAACATCATAGTTTGGAATGCAAACCATTTGCTATTGTATGCATCGTCAGCACCAGTACCAGTCCTTTTCAAATCCATCTCCCATTCTTCTCCCTAGCAAACTGGGTTTGCAAATATCGTATCTTTTTTTCCGTTTCTACTTTGTCAATTGAAAAATGATCAGCAATCTCCATCAGTCCATTATGTCTTTTATATTTGTTTTTATAATTGATGTCTTTTGAGTCTCACAATGAACGGCGATCGCAGTACATTTCAATAAAAGAAATAGTTTTTATTCGCTCCAATTCATCTCGATAACTAAATATAATAAATAAAAATTATTAAAAGTGCAATAAAAAAACAAATCAATGCACTGAGCAAAGAACAAACCTGAAGAAAATGAAGCAATCTACTAAAGTTTTGAAGAAATGAAGTTACCAGCTGATAGCTGAAGTCGAACAACATGCCTCGACTAGTCTACACTACAATGTCGAGTATGACGTCGATCGACTTCCTTTGATCCGTACCGACTTGAATTGGGTTGGGATCGACTCGGCAATTCATTGATCAAATAGTCCACACGAGTAAACTTTATCGATCGATGTCAATCGACTTAATCTGGACCCGGCTTTACGATTTGAATGGCGTTGCGATCGGGTTAACAAATTGTTGCTTAACAACAATTAACACGTTCACATTGGTAAAACATTGTTGAACAACTGTGTTGATTCATGGGCGCGCCATTAGATACCTGAAAACTTTTACACTAGTGATTAATTTATGTAAAATTATGCAAAGGTATTGGAAATTCGTTATTTTATTTAAATTGTCACCTGTGAGGTAACTTATTAAAACACAATTTTTCTACCGATATAAAAAATAAAAATTCAAAATGTGCAGCACTCACAGGCTAATGCTATTAACAATAAAAATAATTTTTAAATTCTCAAAACATTTATAATTTGGCATTTTTAAAACTGACATTAAAAAATTGGCATTAAAAAATTGACAAATTTTTGCGCTCTTGGCCACTTGGGTAGAGTTATAAAATGCAAAGAATTTTGCGATTTTGGCGCCCCTAAATGTTGGCGCCCAAATTCGATTCTGCGTATTGTGCTCCTATGCTGGCACAGCTGCTCGCAGTGGTCTCTCACCATGCCAAAGATCAAGAAACTCTTCACCACATCTCTCCTCTTGGTGATCGCCTTTTTAGGTAGTCTACCAAACTGAAAAACTGTAGGTTAAAAAATCTTAGAACATGGAATCAATTTTAACAAAATTCTAACTCCGCTTTTTCTTCACATTTTGATACAGATTCAGAAAACACATTTTTTAAACTGATTTAAAAGAAAGCACCCGAAAATGCAGAAATAACAACGTCTTAGAATAGAAATCAATCTAGAAGTTGCAAAACAAATTAATTACACCCTAATATAATCTAAATATCAAATACACTTACGATCTTTGCTTAATTCTTTTTTTGATCAAACTGTCTACAAGTCTAGTAAGATTATATTCATTCTTCAATCAACCTTCTCCATCATTTGAGCTAACCAACGCAGCTTTTTATTTATATTCCACCAACACTAAGTCAGAAAATACAATCTCATCCAACAACATACGGATTAGTTTATCATTTCTTTTACAGTTATAAAATATGATGCGAAGGCACTTCCTTGCCGTTTCTACGAATAAGGACTGCATCGGCCAACGTAACACACTAACCAGTGCATCACATCACCAGTATGCTCTTGAAACAAATGTCCCTGCTACTCATTTATAACAAAAATAATAGATAATTATTAAATGAAATACCTCAGGAAACTGGTTCTTTAAAAAAGCTATTCAACGTACTGATTTGTATCCCGGCTGAGGGTGCAAGTGAAAAAAATTATTAATATTCGGTTTTGGTTTGCCTTAGTTTTCCTCACTCCGTTTATGTTCTTCATCTGCATACATGTACTTGCAAACAACTCCCGAGCTTCATTTTCTAACCAGTTGATGCAATTAGCTATCTCGTAGACTTTTTCAATACTCAATCTGTCGTCTTTCAGCATTAACTCGGCTGTATTCGCACAATCTATGGTTCCGTGCATGGTCCAACAAAACTGTTTATAGAACGAGCACTTACTAATTGCAATATCATTATTATTTATAAACTCGTACAGACGCGCACATAAGTGGGGAACATTGGCATTCTTAACCTTAGGAATAACACCTTAACAAAACGAGAATTTAAAATTATTTAGTTGAAAAATAAATTTTAAAAGTGATATAATATCCTGGAAAGATTGTTATTTTTGAGCGAAATGAATACCCTATGCGGACGTCGTCTGCTTCAAGGCAAATGATTGTCGAGGGACTAACGCACATCCGCTCGAGAGGGCTGCCCTTCCAGCAGCCTTCTTGTACAGCGGCCTACTACTATAGTGGCTATTACTACAGCGGCCTACGAGGGCCATGTAAAATCGCTTTTCACCTTAGCGCGAGGAAACGCTTTTTACGCTTTCGACCTTGGATTCAAGGTTGAAAGCGTTAAAAGCATTTCCTCGCGCACGCTTAAAGTTTTATTTTTTTATTGTTTTAAAAACAGACTGTTACCTATCGGTATTTTTGACCTAAACAAGCCGTAAATTAAAGAGTTAATGTTAATCAATTTTCTGGAGTTTCTTTTTTTTGTCTTAACCAAACCATAAATTAATAACATAGTCGTAACCTATGGGTAACTTTGGCCTAACCAAACCATAAATCAATAACATAATCCAAAGCTATGGGTATTTTTGGCCTAACCTAACTATAAATCAATAACATAATCTCAAGCAGTGGACAATTTTGACCTAACCAAACCATAAATTAATAATATAATCCTAACCTGTAGACAATTGTGGCCTAACCTAACTATAAATCAATAACATAATCTCAAGCAGTGGACAATTTTGACCTAACCAAACCATAAATTAATAATATAATCCTAACCTGTAGACAATTGTGGCCTAACCTTACAATAAATTAATAACATAATCCTAACCTATAGACAATTATGGTCTAACCTAACCATACATTATGCTATTGATTTATGGTTTGGTTAAGCCAAAATTGCTCATAAGTTGAGATTGTTGTTAATGTATGGTTTGGTTAGGCCAAAATTGCCCTTAGGTTAAGATTATGTTATTGATTTATGGCGACGGTTCTCAAACTTTTTTTGGCCATTGCCCACTTCCTGAACATAGAATTTTATATCCCCCCCCCCCCACCCTCCCTATTTAAATTATTAACATTAAATTTTTTAGCTAGTTTTTAACTATCCTAATATATAAATAGCTTCTGTTCGTCAGAAACTGATAAGCTAGGTTGACACTAGAAAATTGAAGCACTCTTGCCCCTTCTTATTCGTGTGAAAGGTTCCTGGTGCTATTGTGTGGAATCGCCTTTTCCCACTAATTTCAAGGCCACGTTTGTGTATACCACGCCACTATTTCACTACCCAAAAGCAGCTCTCCATGGGAGGGTGAAGGGCAAAGTCAAAATTGGAATTTTTTTGCTTTTGCCCCTGGGCAGCGCTCTTGGGCAAGCGCCGAGCTTGCGACTCGCGAAATTTGTTTGAGAAAACAGCCTAAAAAGTTTTTGAATTGTTAATGTTTTTGGAGATGTTTATATGTGCCTGTCGAATGGCAGGCTTCTATCTAGTAAAATAATGTTTAACTTAAATTTTCAAAGAGATAATTAGTGGTGTTATTAAAATTAAGATTAAAAATTAAGTGATATCTTCTAGTGTTAGTGCAAAGTCCAAGTGAAGTCTTAAAACCGCATGCATAAAAAAAGCTAAGTGTACGCTATTATGCTCACCACCCACTTCATAGAGCTGAGATTAAACTTAACCATTGGATCATCTGCTACTGTGCCAGATCTTGACACATGTGCCAGGTTTTACTTGAATTTTTATTTGAAAAAATATTGTCTGATAGTAATAATAAAAAAAATCCTTGTGATAGGGATCTTTCTTTTATTAAAGCGATTGTGAATTTTCCTGTTCTGTTTGACAAAGCTCAAACACCACTGACTCACAAACAAAAAAAAGCTGCATTAACTGAATTAAAGCTACTCTTGGAGCCATAATTGGAAGAGTAATGACAAAGGACCAAATTTCAAAAAAAAAGTACAAAATATGAAAAGAAAACGGACAAAAAAGCTACAGGCAATAAGCAAATTGTCCTCACTGATGGAGAGCAATTGTTATAATTATGATATTTTAGATAGTGACTCAAATACAACAATAAATAAAATGAAAGGTAAGATTTGACTTTAAATTTTCTTTAAGAAAAAAATCCGCCAACCATTTCACATTTTGTTTTTTAAAGCGAAATAATTTTTTAAAATCCTCTTTAGAAAAATCACTCCTTGGACAGTAAACTTTTTTTTGGAAACACACACATCAACCATTTCCGCCATTTTTTCACTACAAACAGCAGTTTAGTGTAAAGTGATTCTGCTTTCGATCAGAAAGTGTAAAGTGTTTCACTATGGCGTAATAGTGGTAATGACATCAGCTAAGTTGCAACTTGGCACTTCACACTACCACTAACTTTTATGCATGCAGAATGATTTTAGAAAATCAAGTGTTTAGTTTAAACTTTTTTTATGCATTCCACTAAATAGCATTAATGTGAAGGATGAGCCTGGTGGTTTTCCACAAGCCTTTTAATGCCTGGCTCAATTTTGGTCATATACAAGCATAAGTCACCCCACTCAGTAACATTCAAGTGGCTCCTTTTTTTAGATAGCAATGTTGCAACAGCACTAAATCCTCACTCAGCCAAATATGATGATGGAAATGCAATTAAAAAATTTTCTACTATTTTCCATAAGGTTGGATACAATGTGGGTATCATTTTTTGAAGCCAGAATTCTTGGTATCTTAAATTGGTAAATTTTATTTTGAGTTCTTCGTTTGTTGTTAGTTCTATGAGCTCCTCTTTCAAATTTGATGAATCCATTGACACATTTAATAATGAATCCAAAACCAAGTTCAGTACATTCATGGTTAAAATATCCTGGAATCATTCACTGAAATCTGTACTAGGGGCTTCCAAGTATTGGCAGTATGTTAGTAAATCCTGGTTTTTGAGAACCACTTCCATTAAATGTGGAAACTGAACATATTCTCCTTGGCCTAAATTGCCCTTGTAAAGAGTAAGTTTTTGCAAAAAAGCAGCAATTATGCTCTTGGTTTTAATTAAATTCAATTCATCACCTTGCAGTTGGAGATTGACTAGATTGAAAAATTCATAAAGGTCAGTCAAGTAGGCAATATTTTTTAATTTAATGAGGTTGGCCCGAAGCCCTTCAGCCCTTCTTTCTAGAAATTTAAGTACAGAATTGAATAAAAAGTAAAATCGATTTAAGCACATACCTTTTGATAACCAACAAACTTCTGTATGAAGCAGCAAACAATTAAAATCCTCATCATTTTTACTGCAAAGCTTGCTGAACAATCTGTCACTTAATTAACTGCTTCTAATCTTATTGACTGTTTTAATAGCATGACAGAGTGAATTATGCAAGGATTCACTCAAATGCTGACAATGAATAACACAATGTATAGCAAGAACATTTGGAACTGCTTGTTTCAAATAAGCTATAAACCCTTTATGTTGCCCTGTCATTGCAGGAGCTCCGTCAGTAGCAGCAGACAATTTGTTATGAATGAGTATTTGATTCTCTTGAAAAACTCATTCAGGAGATTAAATAAAGATTCTCCTTTTGTATCAGTTTCCAAACATTTAGCAAATATTAATTCTTGACAAACTTTTTCATCTTTTATAAATTGCACATTTGATAAGAGTAGCTTTGAATAGAAAATTGATATGTTTTCAAAAAATTGCATAAAGAATGTTCAACATTATGAGCCATCTCATCAATTCTTCTTTGCACAGAAGAATTGCTCAAAGATATTTTTCTTATAATGTCTGAAGCTGGCATATGAAGCACAATTGTCAACACTTCTTTTATTGCAGGCAAAATAATCTCTTCTCCGGTTGTGTGTAGTTTTCCAGCCTTTGCAATTAACAAGGAAATATTATAAGGTGCTTGAAGTTCATTGGTATTTTGTTTTGAGGGCGTTACTAAAAGTTTTTTTATTGTTGAACACTTCGAAAATTTTTCATTTAATCTTTAATAATAGTCCAAACTCTTATCTTTTTTGTTGGAATGAATTCTTTTCATGTGATCCTGCAGCCTAGAAGGTTTCATTGCTTCAATCGATAGAATTTTATTACAAATTAAGCACATAGGTAGTAACTGGTTGGTGGGAGATTGAATGAAACCAATTTTTAAATATTCAACACTATACTGCTGGCATTTCTTCTTGGATTGGGACATTATAACAATATTAACTGACAATCAAAACCTAAAACAAAAAATGTCTACTGCAGCTACACTTATTCTGATTGGCTGCTGTGGCTACATTGCTAAACTGATTCTGATAGGTTACTACTGCCACGAATCTGGTGTTAAGATTATAAAATAAATGTGTGCCAAATTTGAAAGTTTGATCATTTAAAAATAATAATCATTTAAAATTTTTTGTTTGCAGAGCCATTGCCCCCTAAGATCACTAAAACGCCCCCCCCCTCCCATTTTTTCATGCTTATAATCGTCCCCTATCAGTCCCATGGAGACAGTTGCCCCCAGTTTGAGAACCGCGGATCTATAGCAATAACAGCTAATTATTCAACTTAGTAATCGCGGCTGTGAGGTCTAAGATTTGGCCAAAGCCCTGAAGAGAGTGGGAATCGTAGTTTTAAAGTGCTCACGATTTAAAGCATACAACGGTGGTGTCTCTGACGTCATCTTTGTTCAAGTGGATCCCGCATCTAAAACTTTGGCTGATAGTCCGGACAATTGGCCAACTGGATCTCGCTGCCGCAAGTGGGAGAAGGCACCACCTCACCATTTTTTATAAATGGGCCGGGCGCGGCAATACGTGGTGCAGTTGATTGCAAAGGACAATCGTACCAGCTGACTTACTCTGAATTGGAGGAGATTGGAGATCAGGGTCATCACATTGATGACTTGACATTAGATAATGCTAATAATGATGTTTCTTGTAATTTTTCAACTCAGGATGGACTTGGTCGTGTTGAGGTCGAAACTGAGAATTTGATACAGGAAATGGTCTGGAACGCCCACAGCTTTTTTGAAAAACTCTTGGATTTTCAGGATCTCTTATGCTTCTACTCCACTGTAAACTATCTTCCAGAACGTTGGTCACGTGATAATCTTCCTGAAAGTTCTCTTCCACAACGCGACTCCACTCGAGGGCTGAATATACGGAAAAATTTCTACCATTAAAACTACTTCCTCGTG
>JAQGAZ010000951.1:0-40438 GCA_034692225.1 Polydesmus complanatus
TTTGAAGACAGTGCTCCAATCCGTTCAAAAGATATGGAGGTGGAGGCATTACTTATCAGCCTACCCTCGTATATAAAATATATTTTTTTCTCTCCCTCCGCTCCCCTTCACTTTCCATTAAAGGCTACAAAATGCCAGGTGATCTTTCGCTAGAGTAAAATAGCATCGACAACTTCCAACTACAGTGAATAACGCCTTCTAAATTCATTTTTCTTTTATTATCTAAACGAGTGCGTTCCCTCAGTCTCGCGTAGCCTCAGGTGAGATACCAGAAAACAAGAAAGAAAAAAAGAAAAAAAAAGCGCGAGACAACAGACGCGAAGGTTGAGAGAGAAAAAACGTTTTCCGACGTTTATGTAACGTTAAAATGATTACTAGGCAAATAAAATCAACATAGGATTATTATTATTATTAGAATACGGTAAGTGTTTCGGGTTTAACCAGACTGATAGCGGATAATAATTCCGGCTAGAAAAAAAAGGTAATACATAAGACCAAATTGGAATGGAGATTGGTATAATTTGCGCGTGCGTAATTGCCAGATATCCTGATATGCCAGATTGCCTGATATGAAGTGATGAGTGAGATATCATCGCAAATTAATTTACTTTCGGTGGTCTAGACGCAATCATGCGAATTTTACAGTCTGTTAAATCTTCGCTTTTTCCACGTCTTCGATTACTGCACCGCTATTAGCTTCTTATCCTGCGCAAATACAGTGTATCTCGTACTATCTATCCGGAGTAGAGACCCGCCGCCGCCGCCTTCTATTAGTACTACCAATTCTTGTAAAATTCATCTCCCCCCTCCCTCCCTCCTTCATCACCACCCATACCTTTAATCGCCATCAAACACTTCCTCTAATTTATCGCTAACCGATTATTAACAGACGAAACTAAACATCGGAAATGGAAAAATGTGAAGCTTAAAGAGTTAAATCCGCATCGCGTACAAATTCACTTCTACGAGACTACCTACAACCGTACGATGCGATTTAATTTTATTTTATCACCAATAATAACTAATACATGTGTTGATATATATGCTAAGAGTAACATACAATGTTGGGTGTTGCACTTTTACTTTGCTTTGATTGGGCATTAAAATTCATTCATAAATTATACTAATTAATTATCATTTCCCATTTAGCAAATTTTCAAAATTCAAAAAATTATGTTTTAACGGTAAATAGTACGGCCCTATCGATTAGAATATGAAACAAAATTAGCAAGAATTACTAGCCGTTGCTTAAAACCCAAATATAAAACATAATTCGTGTTAACAAAACCTTGTTTCATATACATTAATACCAGTGACTGGTTTACTAATTCCCGTTAACCGAAGCTTTTCACAGAACTATGGCTAATAATTTATAAAGTGCATATTACCTGATTTATTTTGCTCATAATTATTATTACTCAATAATATATATTTTTTAAATTTTCTTACCCTGTAGTCTACTATTTTATAATGCTGCACACTTTGAGTGTAATTGCAGTAATTATTTAAAAATGATTTCAATATTACAAAGTGCAGCATCCCTGCTTGCATATCTAGTATTTTAGTTCAGTATTTTAATTACAGTATGTTATTGAAGTCATACAATAGTCTGTAACATTATATATCCGTAATTTTAAAAGCAACTTTCTACCTTATAATTAATTAATATATTTATTATTAAAACGTCGTTGTTATTTTTAAAAGCTACAAATAATAAAATCTGTTATACAGTACCGATATGTAGTGGATTGTGCAATTATCACTCTTGTCTAAAATAATCCTAGCCCTAACTAAAAAAACCCTATTAATTTTTTTTTTTTTGTTACTTTTTTAAAGCAAACCGTAATAAATAAACAACAAGTTAATCGGGTAAGCTTACAACGTTTTTGCTTCATACTGCCGTACCGTATATTATTTTATACATGTCCATAACTTAAGTCTAGCAATCCATGTCATTAATACGTAGTCAACGTAGAATAAACTTTTCTTTTACACGTACAAACTAAGCATACCAGATGTATCACTCTTTATTTTATCCGAATAAAAATAAAATTATTATTTATTTTTTTTTTTTTAAAAAGTGAGAAATCAAAGATAAATAAAGCCGAGTGCGTGCTGCATGCGCGTGAGTGTTTGTTGATATGCGCTGATCGTTTTGGCTTTGTCAACCAGATTTAATTAACGTTACAACAATTAATATCGCTTCTTTACAAATCATCTTTACAAATTGTCCGGCGCAAGCGCATTGCGGAGTTGGGCGCTGTCTCAAGCCCATCGCACGCGTCTACCCGGCCGTCGTCATTTGTTAGAGAAACGCACGCCCCATTTAACCCACGCTCAAACCCTCATTCACTTTCTTAACCTTATACACATATTAGATACAAGTCACATGTGTAATTGTAGTAAAAAGAAAAGCGGCGACGACACCAGCAGCAGCACCATCCCCACCGCCCCCTTCGCCGCTGCTAATGTGGAGCCATTGAAGATGATGGAGAGAGATGACGCAGCGAAAGCCAACAGAGACAACCTCCAAAGTCTCTTAAAAGGCCAATTAGGCGTTTCCAAACTTAATTAATTTAATAAACTTCACTTTTATCTCGTCTCATACCAAACCCCCCCAAACTCACCCCCCCACCTCCTTCACCCCCCCACCTCCTTCACCCCCCCACCTCCTTCACCCCATCAGGCCACTCCACCCAGTCTGCCCACCTACCCCTCCGAAATACGCCGTGACACGGTTAGCCCTGCGTTTTTCTAATCGATACGCATTCCGTCAAATACCACCGATGGTCGCTAGCGATACAAGTAGTCTCGAAAGGGTTAAAAGCCAACTGTCCAATCCCAACAAAGGGTTAACGACAAATCAACAAACGCCAAAACTCCGATTTTATGTTTTTCAAATACCGTAGGCTTACACTGTCAAGATTTCATCAGCTTTTATACAGTATGCGCATAGACATTTCTCCGATTTCAAAAAATTTCTCATCGATTTAATTGGCCTTTATTTGAGCACGCTTTATCTTTTAAAATAATACTTCCCAATTATTGAAGTGCATCTTAATAACGCTATTAAATTTTTGTCAAAGTTAAAAAAAAACATGAATTTTTTTTAAACAATAAAATACAGTATTTTAATTAAAAGTTTTCATCCCATAATAATAAATACAAAATTTGACGCTAAAAACTAAATTTTGACTTGCACATGCTGTTGCTTAATTAGCTTATCATGATGAGCTACATCATAATACTGCACTCAAAAAGAAAACAGTATTTAGCGGTAATATTGTCGAATTCACTGCGAGTGAAGCATTGACTTCGGTTAATAGTAATTATTTTTACAAAAATTTTATTAAATTAGCTTTCACAACGTTATAATAATTGTTACGTTCACAGTTAAATTACGTACAGGATGAAGCGTAGGCTAATTCGCCCATTTTAATGCTGATATGACATAAATTATGCGGTGCTATAAAATAACTTATTTGTTTTCCTAGATAAAAAAATCAGTCAATAAAAAGCATAAAATCGAGGTTTTCCCTTACATTATAGTGTGCGTGAGCATATTTACTTAATATAATAATTTTCAAGTCGCTGAAAGCCAAAAAATGAATGCAGTTTACGTGCGGTGGCGCGTCAGTCGTGGACGATGTCATCTTGTTGACTCAACGCGTGCAATATTTATAAATTAAGGTGCAGAGTAAACACAAGACCCGAGTCCTGGTCCTGAGTGTAAACAAACTCACACACACTCTCTCTCTCTCTTATTAATCTACATTGTATACCTTTATTCGCCTCCGCCACTAAACTTGCGTTAAAGAGCGACCTTTCCTTATATATTACTTATCATTACTTTATAATATTCTGTACGAGTCTTTTCGCCGAGATATTTATTTATAAGCAAATAAAAAGCGAGGGAAAAAGATTCCATATATAAAAAAAAGTACACTTACGTTTTATTTGTAGATGCCAACAAACATTTAAATATCCATCAATTTCAATAAGAAGCGCATTTCTATGTAATGTTTTTAAGTGCGCTGACCATTGAGATGTAGAGTGACGCGTGCAAAATGTATGCGAGAGAGAGAGAGAGAGCGTGCCCTTTTCCTTTGTCGATAATCGTTTGACCTCTACGTAACATTGCATTGCATTGCACTGCACGAGACATAGTCGAAAACGTGTGGTCAACTTTTTTTCTCCGTCTTAAATCACGTTTCTCGGTGTTGAGAGAGTGGGAATACAGTAGAAGGAAAGAGAGGAGAGGGGTTAGCCGTCGTGTGTTGGTCGGGGAGGTTGGACCACACGGCGACTAGCCATTCAAAGGGCAACCTTCGACTGAGTCTGAGGGCACCTTTGGAGAGGAAGACTCTTGAAAAGGATAGGAGAGAGAGAGAAAATGAAAAGCTTTTTTCAATGCCCAGATTTCGATCTAAATATGTCTCGGCGTGAATGTGGTGTCGTTTCCGGGACAAAGGGTCGAGGCGAGCGGATGGACAAAACCCCGCATTCAAACACCTCTTTACTAATATAGGTGAAGATTTGAACTACCGAGTGAAGCTGACCTCTAACCCAAGAAAGCGCTGACCGCCACGCCTATCTCTTTCCACTCAATGCCCCACTTAAATTGATAGACTCGCACTTGCTTCACTCACGTCCGAATGCGATTTTTTTTTTACAAATACGAAATAATAGATGACAAAAACGTATTGGAGAGAGCTAAACGTAGCACTACTAAAAATATAAAAATGAAACGAGAAACTTCATAAATGACCAAATACGGTCAGTCAAAATTAATACACGTAATTTAAAAAAATACCTACTGAACAATATTTTACAAAGTATCGTAAATCACAAAATAAATTTCTCGAGTTTCGCAGGGTTAATTTTTTTTTCAATGACTTTTGTGATGTTAAACCGACGTTTAAAAACGCAATTATTGTTGTTACATTTTTCTAAAATTGATTAGCACGGATAAATTCTTTTCATATTTTCATATTTCATACCACCAGCGTTTGCTCCACCCACGATGTATAAAAAACTACCCTTTAAAAATTAATATTACAAATAAAAGAGTAAATTTTAGAAGTTTCTAAAATTTATTTAAAATAAAATAAAAAAAAAACAATTCCTATACTGTAATTTATTTTCGTTTTATCGCATCTCTTAAGAACAACAAATTACAGCATTAAAAATATTTATGCTGCACTGTATTTCGAAATTATTCTCTCGAAAAAAATCTTTAATATTCATCTGCCTATTTAAAAATTAAATAAACCATCGAGTGCATAAATAATGAAAATTAAATACAGTACTGCACAATTAAAGCCCAAATGAGCCTGAAGAAAAGATGACTAATTAAGCGCAATAGAGTACAGCTGTTCGTCAAATCACCGCATCGAAAACCAATCGGTAAACATTGCACTTTTCACTTTTATCCCCAACAAAATTAAGATCAGCTAATTTAGTTTTTTTTTTTTTTCTTTCGACGTTAAGAGGTTGAGACGCTAGAAGGAGAGATGAAGATAGAGAAGTAGGTAGGGTGGGGTTGCCAAGATAAAAGTTTACGAGCAAGTGTAGCAATGACGTGTAAATAATGACCCCTCCCACTCTCTCCTTCCCTCACCCACCCTCCCACTTCTTCCTCCATAATATCTCTTAAGACGGACAAGCGTCGTCACAAGGGCTTAAAGATTAGAAAACGCTGCTGTGGACAAACATTAAAATATTATTCACTCTCTCATTGCGTTTTGTCTTCTCTTTCGCCTATTTTTCCTCCATCTATCTCGCTCTCTCTGCGGGGCTAAATTAATCCGAGTGAGTGAAACGAGAGGAGATTTTCTCATCCACGTTAAGGAGATTCCTAGTCGTGTGTGAGTGACTGCAAGTGTCGGTTGAAGGACCCAGAATGCACCGCGCCACGAGATGTGCTCAAGTGCTAAAAACGTTTGCATAGATTAGCTCAATGGCGCATATTTTGGCTTAAATATAATTTGCGCGAGAAAGATGGGATAGAAATCTTGTTTAGTAGAAAATGGAGGGAGGAAGTGGAGACCCCACCTTGCTTCAGCCTCACCCCCCCCCCCCCCCCCACACACACACTACCCTTCATAATATTCTGACGTCTCCCATTGTCCTTCTCCGCCAACCCTTTTTCGCTGGTCTAACTAACAGAGACGTCAACGCCCGTCGAGACTCTCCATTTTTTTTCCCCCTCTACCCCTACCCTCTCCTTTTTCTACCGAGTCCAGACTACACACCGGTCCTCGCTCTCCCTTTCGTCTACTTCCAGTTCTTGGGTTTTTGAATCGACTGGGTTACCTTGGCTAAGACTCTATTTCCTTCGCAACACCCACTCACGCTCACTTATTTTCCTTCCCCTTTTCCCTCGTTTGATTTTATTAGATTCGTAAAATTATGGTATCTCGACGTAACTTATTTTTGGCAACAGAAATTAGCTGCGGGCACAATCAGAACTACGAAATGTTAAAGTTTGAACGTCAATAATACTGTACCTACCCGTTGACAGTGAAAAGCCGAGCTTGAGTGTAGTTAACTAGAACATGGTTTTAACAAGCGCCATGCTCCGCCTATACAGTTATACTCAATATGACGCCTAACAACACATTGATCCATATTATCTTAACTAAAACAATAACAAGCTATAAAATTCTTAATAATTATGATATTTTCCAAAAATCAACCTTCAAGATTAATTAACTCCGGGATCAGCAATAATCTATGTTGAAATTTATTTGCTTTACTAAAATAACTGAAAAACACGGAACCATAACAGCCAGTAACAGCTTCGTAACTAGCTGAATGTTATTTTCGACGGTAATCTTTTTTGGTGAGTTAATCAAAATGTAAACCGCATTTCCTCCTAAAGATAAGTTTGCAAATTGCGTAAAATTTTTCTTTGCCACGAAAAAAATTGTCTGGGCGTAGTTGAGGTGAAAGGCGGTTTTCCCGTAATTATTAATAAACAATTATTACAGTATTTGCAAAATATTTTAAAGAAATGTCAAGAAAAATCATAGAAATACAAAATAATATTTTGGCCTCTGAAGAATAAAATTAGACCGTAATAATGTAAAGAGGATCAGATCTCCGCGCTATTTTCGACCTACTATTCACTATTCGGCTATATTCACTATGTTCAAAATAGCCTATCATTATTAGTCTGTTGACATATTTTTTTTTTTTTTTTTTTAAACTGCGTTTCATAAAAGGAAACACGTTGTTTACTTATAGCGTTTTAACTACTTCTGAAACTCAAGTAAAGTTACAAACTAAAACCATTTTATACAATTTATTAATCGTTTTTGACGGGCGTGAAATCCATTTTTGAATTACGGTACATAGTTAATAGATGCCAATTGTGCGTGCATGTTGAGCGCCAGGGTCTCCGACAGGTTTGCGCCAATTCCCTGTACGTGGCGCGTTCAGTCTCGAAAAACCGATTTGCTCGATATTAAATTAGAGTCGAGAAAGAAGCTAGACGTGGAAACACGCTTGACATCAATTTTATTTCCAACTGGAAACAGATTATACAAGCTGCCATTTTCCTCAGCTCCTAATACAATCTCTTAGGTTCAACTCCGGCCCACTTTCATTTCTAGACTTAACTCCGACTGAATAATAAAGAATGAAGAATACCAAACGAAAATTGGCTCCAAAAACCCCTTTCATATTCCCCGCTGACGTGCACTTGACGAAAACTCGTTTAACCTCAACCCATAAATAATTGAAATCGCTTTTAATAATTTTCTACTTAAACTAAAAAGTTTTCTCCAACCCAAAAAAATTGTTTCCAAAAACTTTAGAATTTAGTTCATTCCCTATGTTTAAAAAAACCCGACTTTTGATAGTCTTTTTATTTGAATTTTATTTATAAACGATAATTTTTAAACAAAAAAAAAATCAAAATACAAAAATACGCTTGAGCTCATATTTAAACATGTTTTTAACAAGTAAAAATTTCATTATTTACTCGTTTATTTATGTCCCGGTATATACTCGTATATATATATATACAGTATTTTATTTTTTTTAAGTAAAACAAAAATAAATAAAAAAATATAATTCATGCGAGAGACACGTCTCAATATTAAAACTAATTGAAATATACAAAAGCGTCGAGATTTTTTTAAAGGGTTTCTATTTTTTTTATTAAATCTTACGACTACCAAAATGTTCTCTTTAGAATGTTAACTTTCTCTTTCCAAAAAATAAGTAAATAAAGCGAGAAAATCAATAACAACCACTCAAAAATAAATGAATTCCCCGAAGACAGATTTTAACTAACGCAAACCTTTCCGTTGATTTAAATTTCATAATATTTGCACGATCGAGTAGATCGACCGAGTTGCAGCTACATCGTGCTGTGTGACTAATCTGCAAATAATAAAACGACACCTCTAAATGGCTTCTCCTATTATTTCTCCCATTGCAGTATTTTTTATTTAAAAACACATTCTCGCAACAAAAAAAAACTATTTATAAAATCAGAGTATTTTTGCTATTCCACTTAAATAGCCTTACTGTTAAAAACAACTGTCCTAATAACTTACGAGTATTTAAAAAAACCCCATTACATTATTGAATCATTACATTTATTAATGAAGCGGTAGTTTAAAAATAGAATTTATTATTATTATTTTTTTTTCTTCAAAATTTCAATCCTTTAGCAACTAAGGAGGCAAAAGTCCGAGCTACATCTCTCGTCAAAGATCGAACGAGCAAACGGCGCGTGCAAATCCCACAAGACTCGAGTGCAGTTCCAGCTGTCTTTGCCACTAACAACGGCTAACAAACCAAAAACAATTTGTACATCTTAGAAAACCAGAATAAAAATATAAAAAAAAAACATTGGAGAAAAGTACAAATTCCCAGTCTGGACATTTGATGGAGCAGACGAGACAGAGCGAGGAATCCAGAGAGAAAGAAAAGGGAGGATAAAGGGTATAACAGTAGTTGAAGGGGAGGCCATTTTGTTGGCGAGCAGCTGAGAGACCACTCGCTCCTCCTCCCCTTTCTTCTCTCACCCCCGGTCTCCCTATTGGGTCATAAGACAAGAGAAGCACACGCCATCACCACCGCCGTTGCCGCCATAATACAAATGGAGGCCGATGGGGTGAGTGGAGAGGGAGGAGGGGGTGAATGAGGGAGAGATTGCAGACAACGGGAGGTGGAGCGGATGAAATTCATATGTGGATGGCGGTGGGTGGCTACTTTATTCTCCTACTTATGAGGCAAAATACAGAGAATGCGCACTCATTGGTCAGTTAAATCTGCATATTTCTCACTCGCTTTCTCTCTCTCCTCGCCATCACCATCATCATCATCATCATCACGAGCAGCAACTGCAGTAGCAGCGCCATCGCGAGTAATAAATTTCTATAAAGCGGAAAAATATTTTCGCTGCTGTTTAATAATAATAAGAATAATAATAATAACGCGAGCCGCTTACGTCCGTATAAATCTAGATAAGAAAATGGCGCTAGTATATTTCGTCCACCCACCTCCTTTAAAGTAAACACACTGGCGTTAGACGTTAGTGCTGATGGGAAGGGTGGAACGTAAATCGAAATTTATAAACGCTTATTTACGACGTTGTTTCTTAGTTGAGTCGGAGATTTGCCGAAGTTGACCTGTAAACACGTCGAGGTCGCCTCCGCCGATAAATAAAGAGCTCTGGCTTTTCCACGGCTGCATACGTAGGCGAATGACGTCGTTTCCGTCGGCAGGCTCTACCGACTGCGCGCAAAATATAGACTCAATTTTCTCCAAGTCCGATGGGAGCCGCACTTACTTAATCATCATCAAAAACAAACTTCGCACTTTAAAACCTACTCTCTCTCTCCCCCTCAACCACCACCCATCCTTCGCACAACACGCGCGCGCATTCATTTTATTTACTAAACGTAATAACGCGCAGGCCATTCAAATATTTACGCTACAGAGAACGATGCGAAAATGTAAGAATATATTCCGATTTTAAAGCTCGGAGCGTTCGGGCGAAAAATTAACCATCAAACAAGCTATGTTCCAATAACTAGACCCAGCTACTTTATCAACTTTTTTTTCAAATTTATAAAACATTTTTATTATTTATGTTTTTTTTTAAAAAAAAAAAAAAAAATTAGATAAAAAAACCGGAGTTTTCATAAGTAAAAAATAACAGTAGCCTAAAGATGTAGTTTTAAAAACGCCATAAAAACAAATAAGTCACATGCTGTACTATACTTTAATGATTTTAAACTAAAACACTGTTGAAAAATACATAGAGACATTAGTACAGTATTTTCAATCCTTTTAAATTAATACTATACTGTATTTTTAAATACTGTACTTGTAGTTCGAGTAAACTATAGAACTTTTATTCATAAATTAAATTATGAAAAATTAAAAAATATTTTAAAATAATATATACCAGTACCAAATCAAAAAAATCTGAATTTAACAAAGCTTTTGAATAGCCTACATATAAATGAAAGGTCTTAAAAATGCTTCTTATAACCGCAAGCATCTCTTAATGATAAATAATTATTAATATTTAACCCAGCATTAAAATTAATAAAAACTGTACAGCGTTTCTTTAGTCACCGAACGAAAAATTAAATGCTTAAGTTGATTGGTTTCTCCTTCTTCAAACAGAAATTCATAATCTGAGCTTGAATGCAGAGAGCGATGCTTTAAGTAAAATGCAAAAAAATTACCATTTTCTCGAATTTCTAAGACATAAAAATCTAATAAAAACGCATTTTATTTGCTATTATGAACTTTAACGTAAACGAGAGACACGGATGCTGTGGATAGGATAGCTTTCTCTTCCACTACCACTCTACCCGAACCTCTCTCCACCTTCAATTAATTTTTAATAAGTGATCCCCCTTGGCCGCCGTTAAAAAGTGAAAAGTCGAGTGAAAATTCTCGATGACATCGCTAGGATCGCCGTCAATGTCAATGTTGGAAAATGGCTGTATTCATTAAGCTAGCGTCCGCAAAGCGCGCGTGATACTTAAGATGTCAATTCTAATTCTGACACGACAATGACAACGACTTAACAAAAGCCCTCGCCGTGACGTCATCCTTGACACGGCCGAGAAAGATAGTACAGTACAATGTAGATGGTAGTGGGCGCTGCTGCAGTTGACGTCGAGGCATAGTAATTAGTCTCAAACCTGCCCATTCCTCAACCGGCTCTACGCACACACACACACAAAAAAAATCGATTTTGTTATTTGATTCGATAAGTAGCACGTGACGTCTCATCAATACGATGGCGGCCATTTTGAAAGAGATCCGGCCTTCTTCCTTATTACTTTAGTCAGCGGGGTCACTTTCAGTCGACGACGATAAAAGATATAACCTTTTCACTTTTTTTTTTCTTCTTCATCTTCTTCACATTTTCCAAAAAATAATAACAAGCAAATAAATAAAAATACACCGGTTTGGAGCTAACTTCCGGTGCCAACTTTTATCTGCCGATATCATCAGCAGAAAAGTATCGCAGATTTCGCCGCCAGCCAAACTGATGGCGTCGCACGTACGTACATTTCATCATCACACCAGTTACTTTTAAATTAATAATAATAATAATAATGCAGCTACTACGTTGGCTATAATATACTGTATACATGTATATAATGCGGCGATTCACGCGCATTCTCCTTCCAGCAAACAACTCTTCCCTCTCCCCCCCAACCACCACCACTACTGTTTCGAAGGTTTCGCTTTACAGGCGGGCGCGTGATTCACGACGTAACCGGATGTGACTATCTTCCTTTCTAAAAATCCATGTGTCTATAAAGAAAAATGGCGACCTAAGCTTTTCAGCCATAAAAGGGTTGCGGTCGGCGTCTCAAATATTCCCATCTTGTTCCAGCTTCCAGCGCCCTTTATTCCACTCCTGACTTTTACAATCGGCACCTCCCCTCCTCTCCAACCAACACCCCACCCTACCCTACTACCCTCGCGCATCTTACACCTTCGTCTGCGCGGCTTACAAGATGTCGCCAAAAACTTCGAATAAAAATTTCTCGAGCAATAATAACAAGTAAGATAGAAAGTGTGTGAAAGAGAGAGTGAGAGAGAAATAAAGAATGTTGGTGGTTTGGACGCAGATGAGGAGTAAGGCGCACGCCGCGTTGGTCCGGTGTATTATGGGAACTATTAAAGGTTGAGGCTTTATACGCTCACAATTTATTTAAGTGAAAAGACAAAAGCGACGTATTTTATTTAACTAACAACGACAACAACGCAATTACCTATGACACAAAATGTCTGCCTAAAAGTAGGCCACGCCCTTTTTTACCCCCTTCCCTTCCTTCCCCCCCCTCCCCCCTACACACACACACTAAATTAAGAATCTTTCGGTAATTTGAAACGCATTTTAAAGTTTTTCTAGCGACCATTTTAAAACGCGACCATTATTTTAAAAGCAAATTAATTACGTACGCATTTTATTAACGAATTTACTGTATATAAAACTTAATTATTGTGGGTTTTATCAAAACATTAAAATTGTAAACATACTGCACATGTAAATGTATTATCTAAGAATTAATCACGTTGTAACCATGCGCTATTACACTGTATATGATGAAAGTCATTTTCGAAGCATTTGCGCTAAATTACATCAACTCATACATTTCTAGATAAATGCTACTCTAAAAAAACACGTTGCAGCCTATAGTAAATAAACGCGGATTTAAAAGATAAACATGAATCAGCACATTGGTCAGGAAATAAGTCAAGTACAGTTAGTTGTACTGTAAATGTTATGTGGTTTCAATGTTAAAAAAAAAATTGACATCCCGTCAACGCAATTTCAATTACTGTAATTAACAATACGACATCGTCTCAGCAATTGGTCATTTTCGATCTTCTGTGAGCTGCCATCATTAAAAAAAACCACTGTTCAATATTAGAGGCAACTACCACCAACATTTAAAACAACGCAAACAGCAATACCGCGCTTAGTCCGGATTCCCACAGAGCGATTTGGAAATTTTTTAAAAAAAAAAAAAAAGAATTCATATAAATAATCGATTTTCTCTCATTATTCAGTCAAGTTTTTTTTTTTTTTGGAGCAGTTTTTTTCCCCCCGCAGTTTTAAAGTTATAAGTTTTTTTGGGCTCCCTTTTGTACCTATGATGTGATCACCTAGATGTAATAATTATTATTGTACTGTATTTATACTACTCAGATTACAAATCGTAAGTAAAGTCCATTTGTGCTAATTAAATATTATAATGCTGACCCGCTCATTTAAAATCAAATAGTAATAATGAATTCACTGCCGAATTTTTAATGAAACCACATTAAACGATTTTTATTCATTGAAAAACAGACAGAAAAATTAAAATTATGTTTCTGAACTGTTTTTTGTATGTGAACAACTTTTCTTCTTCGATTAATCCGGTTACCGTTTAAATTTAATTTGTCTTACGTAATGTCATTGCGCATTAATATTTAAGAAAAAAAAATTAAACTATTAATTGGACAAATAAATTAAAAATTAATAACTACTTAACGGCGAAATGAGCCATCTCATTTCTCGTAAATCCCTCCTTTTTTAAAATAACAATGAAGTGCAAGTTTTTATGTTTAATAAAGATAATTTTTATCAAGGTCAACAAAGATCAACTCGAAGAACGTTAGATAAATAAAATCTTTTTCGTCGTCGCAATACGGTTTAGTTAATTAAGCCCTGACGATAATTAACATACGAAGGAAACGAGGTAAACGCGGCGCAATAGTCATTTGAGCCAGGCAGGCAGAGCGTCCAAGCGTCGTCGACGTTTTCGCTCCCCTTGGTGGCAGCCGCGTATTTGCATTGCTGAGGGATTCGTGGAAGGATAAGTTTCGCGGGGGAGAAGAACGGGAGGGGGGAAGGGTTAAAACGGTAAGGGAAAGAGTGGGTTGACGTCACGCGTGGTTTCAAACAAGGTTAACAACGACTGTTGTCTATTAATGCAAAATACATGTAGTCTTCAAATAAACTCAATGACGACATTTACGCGCAGAACGACGGAAAGAGGGCGCAAAGGGCGCGCTGTACGAAAAGGCAAAACAAATAAGATGGAGAATGGGTGTGGGAGGGAGTGGAAAGAAAAGGAGAAAGCGGATAGAAGAAAATAAGAAAGAAAAAAAAAAAAAAGCAGTAAACAAGCTGAGCAAAAGACAGAAGAGAAGTTGACATCCCAGCCGAGTGCGCAAACGCACAAGGCACGCGCAGCATCTTTTGCATATTGCATGTACGAGTCAGGTGGGTGACACGCACGCGCCGTGAACATTCTTTAAAATTAGAAGTTCACGAATGTCCATCACTGTATCTCTCCCTCGATCCCCTCCCCGCACCCTCCGTCTCTTCTTTTCGCCCCCCAGCTTCCCTATAACGCTTCCCGGTTCAAACTTCGTCTTGTTGAATATAATAAAACATGACGGCGGCCATGATTAATTGTAGAATAATCTGCTCAAACCTCTTCTTAACTCTCTTTTACATCCTTTGGTATCTCATCACCAGGCGCCAGCACGCGCCACTTTAGCTACGGTACCTTTCCCCAACATACACTATCTCTAACCGACATCATTACCGATTTCCCCAACTTTTTTCATCATTATTTATTTTTTTTCTCTCCCTTCAATTATGGTTGGTAAGAAAATAGTCGCAACTCAAAATGAGAAATTCTTTGATTGACACACTCACCAAAAGAGCAATAATAAATACTCAAACCCTCTATATCGATCTCTGCCTTTGGCGATTAATAAATAAATAATATAGTACAGATACAGAGTTCCGTACTAGAAAATTCTTAAATCTATATGCCAAACGTCAAGCTTAAATATTTCTAATTCAGGGATGAGATTAATAATTATAAACTGGATAATCCATTTCGGCATCGAATTACATGAAAGTAATAAAATTCTTTAGATTTTTACTCTAATGAACTGCTTTTAACGACCATTTTACGTAAATTATGCAGACGTACTGTATAATACAGTATTTAGATATCTATTAAAAATATCAACTTAAAATGAACATTAAATTTCAATGTTGGTATTTTTTTTTTTTTTTTTTTTGAGCTAATTTAAATTTTAACATACCATACCAAAAATAGATATATATATAAAAAAATTCATCAATGAATTACTTCTACGTGATGTAAATTATTGTACAAGTTAAATAATACTGGTACAAAGCACAATAAAAACTGATTAATTGATTTTGTACAAACTTAATTGAAACCTTGATAAAACGTATATAAAAAAAATATGAATACAGTAGGCCTACATGTATTACTTTTTAAGTCAACACTCTAAATCACATTTTTTTTTAAAAAAAAAATTCTAGTTATTGGATATTAATTCTGACAACAAAACAGAACTAAACGTGACTATAAAAAAATAAAATGTCTTAAAAACAGGAGTTGTAGTTTTGATTTGTGTCACTTTCGCAGCCGCAAACAACTCGGGTCTCGTAATAAGCTTGGTCAAGAGGAAAGTCTCCGTCCAAAGCGATACGCAGGTAGCGAAAAGCATCATCGTTTAATAATAATAATCAATAAATCTATAAAGATGGCGTCAAGCTAAAGTTACATGGAATATTCGTCATCTCCGCGCAACCGAACGACGACGAAGCATCTTTGTAAAAAGCTAAGAAGGTGCTGGAAGGTGAGATGGGGTGTGTGCGGGAGGGTGGAGTGGAGGTAGGGTAGGGTTGAGATTGATTACCAATTCAAATACGTTCATGCGTGACTAAAATGGCATCACCCAATCGGATATCGAGCTAAAGAGTGAAAACGAGAGCCGCCATCTTGTCTCTGCCGAGAGATAAGAGCCCTCCCCTCCCTCCCCACTCCTCTCATCCGCCTTCATTTCCCGCATTAATTATATATGGTCAGTGGCGACGTCGTCGTTGTCGTCTTCGCTACTACTGCTGATGCTGCGCGTGTCGTCACGTGGTCATCGACCCGTGCTTCCCAGCATGCACCCCGTTATGTTTCCAAGTCCCATCGGACGTCGGATATAACATAATGCTCATCGTTTGCATTCATGCGATCCAAAATGAATTTGGTTGTCGACGTTTTAAGTGAAGAAGAAGATGGTGGAGAGTGGTGGTGGTGTGGGTGGCGCGTGAGGAGAAGCGGGAAGGAGTGTTTGCGAAGATAAGATCAATCTGTCCACGTCAGTGTGTGACGTGGATGATGGGATGAAAATTAATTTGCTTAATTGATTGCCATCTTGTATCTTTCCGAGGTTAATATGTACTGTATATACCGACGGAGACAACAGATTAGTCAAAAGATTTTAAGCTTCATTATTGTTGCTGCTGTTGTTAAGAGCAACACACAAAATCCTTATTTCTAACGGCGCAAACATATCTGCATACAATCGATAAACATTTTGCTTTACTAACCTTCAATAAAAATCACTACACACTAGTTGTAAACCCAAATAAATACTGTATGCTTTTTATTTACGTCTGGACTCTGGAGATATTACCAGCTCCTGCGTTTCGTGCATAATTCGTAGTAATGTAGCCCACTGTGCATAGCAAAATTCTCCAAACTGTATTAAAATTCTAGAGTTAGTATTGGTAAATAAAGCTTATAGATTTCCACATGAATAAAGAAATTTTACGTCTCCAATAAATAAATTTTATTAGTACTGTATTACAACTTTAAAATAAAAAAAAAAAAAGAAAGACAAAAAAAAACCGAACTCAAGTTTTATTTTGATTTAAGTTTAATGAAAATGTTCGTCAAAATTACTTTCACGAGTACCGTAGCTATAATAAAGAATGGCCTTAAAATCTCCTACAATAATTTGTTTTATTTGGCTATTTTCTAAACACTTTTTTTAAAAATTATTTTTTCAGCGGGTCTACATTAAACAATAAATTGCAAGATTCGCACGGGTTCTACATGTATGCCAATATTGAAAACCTTAAAAAAATTATTTACGGTAAACCCTCGACTTGTTTCAACTTTTACGCGTACTGGAAGAAATTATTAATGACCAAATTAAAATTTATTAAATACAGTACATGTATGTATTAGCCAGACTCATTTCGAAGCTTCGCATTAGCTTCCATTTTATTTAAATTTATTTAAAGTGCTCTTGGATTACAAAATGATAATTGAAATAGCAAACAAATTCGTATTAAAACTCCAGTGTTTTACATCAATATTTGCGTAAACCAAACAATTTAAAATATATACCGTAGTTTTTTTTAAATATATTTTGAAGTAAAGATTTGAAAATTGTTGTGGGGTCAACCCAAGTACATACAGATTATCCGCTTTATAAAGCGCCACATTAACTTTACAAGAGAAAAGTATTTAATTTAAAAACTGCTGGCAATTATTAAAATTTTAAAAATCTATGGATCGATTATAGATATGATTAGTTTAGTCTATAGTCTCACAAAGTTGGTGAGAGGTAATCCCGAAAGAACATTTCTACTTTAAGTAGCATTTCGCTGAATAAATATTCAAAAAGAAATGCATTATATTTTATTCTTTATTAATACAACTTTTTTTTTCTATCATATTTTCCCCTCCGATCGTCTGTTCCTTCCATTTTCAATTCGTTTTCGACAACTTCCCAAAAAAAAAAAATCGACGTGCAAATATAGAAAATCAGTCTTTCCAATTTCTCCAAACTTAACGAAAATTAAAAAAAAGATAAATTGAAAATTCTTTCAAGATTATCGGTAAACCAATATTGATTATGCTCTACCTACATAATTTCTATCTGAAAAAGCAGAAAACTGTACTGTACGTTTAGCTCTTACTTTTTATACCAAGTAAACATAAACCAATTTTCATTCCGTTACTGTCTGCGTCGTTTTCTAGCTAAATTATTTCTTTTCTTTTTAAAGTATTTAACCCAACTTTTATTTAAATAAGCCGATAATGAACGGAATAGCTTCTCACTAAAAACTAAACCTGAAAGGTGCTCTCACACTGTGTGAGAATTCGTTAGAGCAAACGTCAGCAATAACAATTCTCAGTAAAGACATTTTTTGTTAGTCTCGGGCTTAATGTATACACGGTATCCCCCCCCCCCCCCCCCCAAAAAAAAAAACTACGACGTTTTAACATTTACACTGTTCAAAATAATAATTATCCTCCTTGTCACTCACTATGGGCTGCATACATTGCAGCTAGATTGAATTCAGTTAGGTTCGCTTTTTTTCGGTACACCGAGTATGATGAGTTTCCATATAAATCAATTTCCATACAACGTATACAATTTTCCTTAAAAGATACTGTACATTAATTTTAGTTTAGCAATAAATAATATTTTACTTCCGCTTAAAAAATAATCAATAAATATACGAGTACATGTACATGTAAAATGAAAACATATTGCTCAAACTTGATTAATACTCTAATAAAAACTGCCATTTTAATAATACAGTGTACCGTATAAGGTACAATTTTTCCCTTTTTTTTTTTAGTTACAGCGATCTCGAATATAAGGTCATTTTCTAGTAGCCTCGTGAAAATCCAAGTACAGTGAATACTGTATTTTAAAAATAAAATTACTCTTAAGTTTAATTTAAACTAAGCGGCAGATTGCAAAACCAATTTTACAAACTGTTTCCCTTCGTTTTCTACCTGAACTAGAATAAACTTTCGCCCAAGGTATCTCCGAATAAAATAAAAAAATGTATTTGCCGTCGCAACCGCCCAATCGACACCTATAGATCCCTCTCCCAACATAAAAAAAAAATCTGTTTTACACAAACAAATTTTTTAAAATAAAAAAAAAAAAAAGAGGACGAAAGCGCCTAATTTCAATCAGAAAAGGTCAACAACGAGCAGTGAGCATAAAACCAAAAGGGCTCTCCCATTCAATTAGGCCTACACACGGTATAAAGATATAATAATAATAATAACGATAATATACATAAGCTAACACGTTTTATCTCCTCAAATTTATTTACATATCCTTCTTTTCTTCTCACGCGCTCGCACGCGCATTCGCCTTAACTAAAGCCCTCCGCCCCAAAACTTGTCCATAAAACCGATTCAGGCAACAACAACGCCGCTTCCCTGGTGAATTATTAAAACCAACTCTCTATGGAAACCCCCTCTCACCCCCCCCCACCACACCCACTCGCAAACTTCAACGGCATTAAAAGTAAGACGCGCGCCTCGCATTGCATTCCACCATCCGCAACAATGCAATGGCTCTACTTGGACTCTTTGCCTACTAAATATATAATCGAGGCCTCTCGAGATGACCCCTTCTGGCTTTTCTCGCTCTCTCCTTCCTTCTCTCACTCGTTCATTCTATCTCTCGCTCGTAGAAAACTGCCAGATAAATAGATGCGCGGTGAGAAGTTGAACAGCGTCAGACAGCGCATCAGTAAAAGCGAAGGGTGGGCGGGTGGACGTGCAAGGGGTTCACGTACAATCTGAGGCTAAATTTCACATTCTGAATATTATTCCTCGCCCTTTCGAAATGACCTGTGGTTTTTCTCCCCCTCTCCCTCTCCACTCTTCTTCCATCTCTTAACGTTTGTTCATAATATCCCATTCCAACACCCCCTCATCTCCAAACCACCCGCTCGCTAAAACAAATATAGGCGTCTTAGGAATTTCTATCACTAAAATAAACAACTTGTGCTCCTCGCAAATCTCTCTCTTTCACTTTCCCTGCTCCACCTTCACAACTCATCTGCATACCGTACTTGTTGTCTGCGTTTAGAGATGAATTGTCCAGAACAAAGTATTTTCCGCATCCAAATCATCTTCAAAATTATTGTTGAAGCCACTCACCACACACGCTCCTTCCTTCCTTCCTTTACCCCTTCCACCCACCCAGCGCCGTACAATTCCAAACGTTTCGTTTCCATTCCGTGATTAGCTTCCCTCGAATTCTCAAATGCTGATGATTACGTTTGATGGCGCATGTTAAGAGGGGTAGAGAAAAGTGAAATCAAAAATGCCTATTCATTATTTTAGAATATGAAAAGATTTGACCAGAAACCAACGCTTACGGAAAAAAACAACCTTAATAGTTTCCTCAACGTTTATTTCTCAAATTTAGTATTATTTTGAAATTCTAGCAGCAATAAAAATTATTGAACTGAATAAGAAAATCTAAATGGCTATAGTACTTTTAAAAATCTAACGTTATAACTTAAAATTGCATAGATAATTTGGTTGAGTACAGGTGACTCATGTAAATTTCGATATAAATTCAAATTTCCACTTTGGACAAAATCCACGTAGCGTTAATTGATTCTGGCGCAACGGGGCAGCTAAATAGCTTAAATAAAAATTTTTAATACAATTAAAATGCACTTTAAAAAATTTTCAAAAGTCATAAAAAAAAAACTTTGAAATTGACGGTTTAAATAACGGTTAGAAAATAAAATTCTTAATAATAACAACAAAGATTTGTCTCCCAACAGTACGTAACAAGAGCATTAAATAAATCAGTACAGTAACGTGATAAAATTTGCCGTCGTGCCAGTTAGACAAAAAACTATAAACGAATGTGTTTTATACAAGTTTCACAATAACTTTTACACACTTTTTAAAGCTTATTTTAATAAGAAAAAAAACCATTAACTAAGATAATTATATTCCAAAAATAACTTGAGTTACACACTTGCAGCGATAACCAGTCACCTTCATTTTTTTGATTTTCTGAAATATACATATTATAAATAGAATGAAATTAACTAATCGTGCTACCGTACATAGATTCTTTTCAACCGTCATTAAAAACATTAAAACCGATTACAGTAATTGTCATTACTGTAATCGTAAAATTTAAATATTATTTAAGCCAACGCTAGTAGGCTACAAAATAATAAAAGCAATCTGCTCAATGGTTAATTACAAACATTTCGTCTGTAGTAATAATGTTTACAGTATTAAATAAACTTATTATCGCCGTATTGAATAAATAATTAATCTCACTAAACTGATACTGCAGCTCACCCCAACATGGAAAAAAAAAATTAAATTATAAAAACTTGTGGGTTTTTGTAAATCGCGAGAAGCAAGCTAGACACAAAAAAAAAAAAATTAAATTTGACACGGGCTAATTAAATTTCATCAGCGTCTCTCACTCTCCTCTTTTTCAATTAGAAAATATTTCGACAACAACAAAATCCGATACAAATCGAATTAGAGCAATCGATAAAGTATCGATAACGAAAATGCTATTAAGAGCAGGCGAGCAAAACGCGAGATACACAAGAAAAGGGTGGAGTAGAAAGAAAAGAAAAAAGAAAAAAAAAAAAGCGGCGGAAAGTCAAATTCTTCATTCTAATTGAATTCTTATAAAATTCTGTTTACACGATCACATGTGCGCGATGAAAAAGTGGATGGAGAGAGCGAAGAATGGAGAGAGAAAGCGTCAAAATCAATTTTTCTAAACATCCATTCGAAGTCGACTATAAATAAATAACTCCTCCTCATTGAAAAGACAAGAAAGCCATCTGTGCAACGTAATTAGTTCGGTTCACAAGAAGATGTTCTTAATTTCATTCACCCACTTGCTATCCCCCAACACCCCTCTCCCATCCTCCATCTATCCTCATCCCCGCCGCCTATGTATAAATCTTCTATCTATATAATATTATAGTGCATATAATAACACTAGGCGTATAAAAAGTCTTGTTGTTGCTGGCTATGATTAATACATGTGAACAATTTGGGTAATTGGCCCTTTGCTGTAAATCGGTTGCCATTAACACCAACAGCCAACCTATCGCCAGAACTCCAACGCAATGCAAACACATCCGAGCTGAGATGAAGATACCAAATTAGACACTATTTTAAGCTAATTTTTTAACCCTCCTTTTTCTCTTTCTCTTTCTTCGTCTTTTTTTTTTTTCTTCTTTTTATTTTATTTTATCGAGTTAAATATGAGTTAAGTTTTAATTGCCGGCGCCAATTAAAGCTCAATTCATGCTCGCATGCGTATTATGCCTTGTTTTCGTGTCACACGCTCCGTTCCCAATTACCAGATAGCCCATTTCCATCTGTATAAACGTTAACAGCGCATGCGCTGTGGTTTGTATAGATTATTATGTAGGTTTCTTGTCACTCTGCACCAAACGCGTTTCCAAGCGCCATCTAGCGGCGATTAGTCGCAACACGAGCGAACCTTTTTAAATTTCCCACTCGGCGACGTTGAGCCAATGAAAGTTGACGGAAAAAGAATCAATAAAAAACCTTAAAAAAAAAAAATGTTCCAACGAAGAAGTATAAAAAACGCTGGATAAAAAAGTAGGGTCGAAAATTTCTATAGCTACAATAGGAAAGGATAGGTAAAGTTTTTTTGAAGATTGAAGGTGCGCTATATATACCTTTGTAATACCAATACACCTTAACACGCAACTTAATAATACAGAAAGCACCAACCCCCGGAATTGCGCGAATTCAATTAAAGCGGCTGCGGACATGCGCCATGAAGCTTTTTTTTTTAATTTACGCAAACTTATGATTACAACTACAGTATGATTTGGTCTCGTTAAACGTGGTTTCACGGCATACAACATTTTGGGAAGAATATACGGTATATTTCACACATATAATGCGGACTTACAAAAATAAAGATTAAATTACAAACTAAGTACATTTTTCTACTCGTAAAAAAAAATCGTAAATTGCAAAAACAAATGTCTTAAAAAATGCAAAAATAAATGTCTTAAAAAATACAAAAAAAAAAAAAAAAAATTAAGCTCTAAAACTATAAAAATAATATGGAGTAATACGGTAATAAAAAAAATTATCTGTAGACCTACGGTATATAAAAATTATCGGAATATTAAACTGATTTTCCGTACCAGTAAAAAAAAAAATTCATATCATTAATTCCTTAGTTTCTATAAACCTTTTCAAGCAAGGAAAAAAAAGTTGCATTTTTCGCGAAATTAAATTAAAAATCGGGCTTAAAATAGCGACGAACACAATTTGTGTTTTCGTCCGTGAGATGGCGTTGTCGACTGCCATGGTTGCAGACGCAATCTCCGCTCGCACTACGCGTAATAATAATTCTCCTCCGTCGCTATGACAACCGCTGCAAAGACGAAAGTAGTCGTAGTAGTAGTAGCCCCGGCCTTTTGTGTTTTTTCTCCTGGCGTTCTCCTTGTTATTGTTGAACGTGAATCGAAACGTGATTGAAAGTGAATATAGAAGGCGCTATATTCGACAACTAACCCGTCGCTGCACTACAATAATACTGTATAGAAAAAGAGCTACTACTACTACTGTACAGCACATTTTCCATCCCCGATAAAAAATAAAGAAAAGAAAGTAGAAAAAAGAAAAAAAGCAGCAAAAATAATGTGAATTTGCTTTTAAAAATATTTGTCTTCCATTAAAAGTCTCAAATCTAAACTCCGCCGCCGCATTTTCGGGAGCGATTCACTCGGAAAAGTAACTCTCGCTCATACCATATATAATCTTAGTGCAAAAGTAATCATAATAATAGAACGACGGGGGCAAATAAAAAATAAGAAAAATATTGAGTATCACTCACCGCTTTAGCCTTCTTGTAGCACATCAACATCATCACCTGAAATACAAAAAAAAAAAAATATTAAAATTAATATTCAATCCAAAACAACATTTTTTATTTAATTAAAAAAAAAAAAAAAACCCAAATTAATAGATATAATATATATATATTTTTTTTCATTTGGTCTAATTTCACGAAATTGTTTTATCTCGTGTACAAATGATACGACATTAACTGTGCCTGCATTCGAAAGGGAAGACCGAGCAATGCTCGTTACACAAATAGGAAAATTGAAGCGGCTTTGCATTTCATTTGCTTATTTATTTATTTTTTTCCCTTCTTAATTATTTTCATGTCGTTTTCGAAATAAGATAACTAATAATAATAATAAAATAGAACGCAGATCAAATTTAACGAACTCTAACTTTTTAATTAAAATCTCCAATAACTATATTAAACACACACGAAGATGAATAGCTATATTTTGAAGATGAAGTCAACAACAAGCAAATCTGAAACAATCCTCGTCGCATTCGCTTATTAATAATTATATTTCATAATCCAAAAGTATCAATTTTAATGAGCTTCCTAATAAATTTCAACATAAAACAAAATACAATAAGATCCAATAACAACGTATTTCAATTCACCAGACTTAAATTATCTTCATTTTAGAATACCGGTATAATTTAAAATTAATGATTTTATTATTTTTTTTTTAAAAATACTAATTCAATAAAAAATTAATCAATTAGTTTTAAATATTTTTTTTTTCCCCCAATATTATAATTACATTTCATACACCGCAATTAAAGTATAACGCCGCAATATATTTTTCATATTAAATTTACTCTTCAAACTTTTCGAATTTAGCAAATACAGTACATGTATTTAAATAATAATTTGTTTTTTCGAAAGGCGAACAGCGCAGATGCGGCAAATGAAACTATACAGTAAATGTATTTGAATATGGAAAACTAAAAAAAAAAAAATTAAAAGAGGCTGTCATTAGACCGAAGATGAAAAATGGAAGGACAAGTGTGAGAAAAGGCCTACAAAAAGCGAATGGCAATGCGAAGACGCGAGGCCCTTTTCATGAGCGTGGTAAGAGCCGTCTAAGCGTAGTGACCCTCGGCGACTTTTCACTTCTCCCCCCTTTCCCCCCATCATTTAACCCTATGAACTCCGCAGCACGCAGAGGTACAAACACGAGTCCGTGGAAAAAGAAAGGAGAAAAAAAAGCGTCCGAGCACAGTGAAACGAAACCACCATGTTTACAAAACGCCATAGAGCAATGGGCACTATAATCACAATAATAAGGAGAAAGAGAAGAGAAAAAGGGCTCATACTCTCTATTAAAACTCGAGGTTTGCGTTTCTTTATAAAAGCCTTCAAAAAATAAATAAATAAATGAGAGATGATAGATCCGCGAGTAGCCAATTTGTCCCTGTCAACCGGGTGCCTTCTTCCCAACAGCGTTCCTAATGGCCGTGACCATCACACACCTCTCTCCCTTCGTCACCTTATTTTTTTCGTTCACTCTCACAATATTATGTACACGTGAATGCGCTAACAACGTAATATTACAATATTGTAAATAAGTTTTGGTGCGAGCGGCGGACGGATTGAAAGATGTTTGTTGCGCGGAGGAGGCTGGGGCTAACAAGCGCCGCTTGTGTTTACACATTCGCAGCCCAAATGAGATGATGTTTGTTATAAACACGTCGGCAGTCTAGACTGCGAACGATTAGCAACTGATTTATTACTCATGTCATTTTACTCCTTCAAATTACAATTTTCTCAACAATAAAAAGTTAGCGCCGTTTTTTTAATACCATCTTTTTTTTTAATATTAATTTGGCTGCAAATCATTTTTTTTTTTTTTTTTAAAAAAAACTTTTATGACTCAACGTAAAAAAAATAATAAACGCCTCCAAAAATCACTTCAGCTATAAAAAAAATCGATATAACGAATTTTGATACAGAAGGAAAAATTGCATTCATTATTTAAAAAATTTTCTAGTAATAATTTCTCAATACAGTACAACAAAATAATAAAATAACCAAGAAAAAAAATGATTTTTTTTTGCCCATTTGGACCAAAAAAATTAAAAATGAAAGATAAAAATTAAACTGGGCAAAAAAAAAATCAACACAATTTAATAGTAAATGAAATGTGAAATAAGTTTCATCATCAAAAAAAAAGTACATAAAATAACTGCGCAGGCGTATTAAACTCTTTTCTTTCATCTTTTTTTCTTCTTTCGCGTGTTGTAAAGACGGCGCATGCGCTGAACAATTACCCATTTTTATTTAGCTGATTTTTCTAATGGCTACGAACATTCGACGTAAATGACAGCAGCGTAAAATTAAAAGGAATTTGTTTCCTCGCATTTCATTCACGTTGCACTATTTTAAGCGATGAGCGAGAGAGAGAGAGAAAGAAAGATGGAGAGAGAAAGAGAGCGAAAAGAGTGAAGAGACGAAAAAAATTGAAATTGACAAAAACTGTTTCATCAAAAACTAATAAAATATAAATTGAGATCAAATTATTCTCCAAATTAATAAACTTAATTTTTTATCACTCTGACGTCACGCGCAAAATTAAGACGCTCTATATAAAAAACTATATGCAGTATTATAATAATAAATTAATAAGAGTTTGTTTATATTACCGCACCTACAAGTATTTAAATACAGGGTGCGCGCCAATTCCCTATAGGATGTACCCAACACTTTAATTGCCACACCCAACACAAAATTAATACATGTACATGTACAAAAATTATTGAAGAGCTCACAGCAATAACACGATATCTCTATTTCTTGCCTTTTTTAAGTTGAAGGATATTAATTATTAATGATATCTTCAATTTGTAAAAACGTTTAGTTGATAATAATTAAAAATTCTAAATCATACCGCATGGTTAATTCTAAAATCAAAGACATTAGAATATTGTAATACGATTCATTAAAAATCTCAAGACACGTATAAGAAAAGTTACCATTTAAAAAATTATTATTTTGCTCGGGTTACATTCCCGCTTTCCTACTACAGTACAACGTACTGTAATTACTTGTCACGCCATGAAAGCTGCTTACAAAAATAATAATAAAAAAAACCTCGTGTCAATAACAGTAGGCCCAAATTAAAATAACAAAATAAAAATCACCCAACAAAACTATGAAACATAGAAAAATCCTTGATTTATAATCTAAAATCTAATTTTTCTTTTAACCAAATATTTACTTATGGTAATAGAAAAAGCACCCTGTAAAATTCTCATAATATCGATCAATGTTATCGATTTTTTTCTTCTTCTTCTCCCCATTGTGCGTTGAAGTAGCCTCAAAAATCAGTGCTGTTTACATGAACTCGCTAATCACGAAACACTTGTCTCCGTTCAAAACCCCTTTCGCTATTAGTCAGCAGTAGCAAAGACCTCCGAGAAGTGACCTAAACTCGAGACCCTCATCCATCCATAATAATATACTATACAGTAATTGCAACGTCATCATCCGCCCTCCCACCCACACACTTTTGCAAATCCTAAATTGCTACAAAAAAAAAAAGTCAACCCGCTTACCAAAACCTACTTCAAAAATTATTCTGATAAGTGTGATGTCAGCGTGACTCTGCGCTTCCACCCCCCCTTCCTTTATCGTCTTAACCCTCACACCCTCCACTAAACATTACCGGATATTTATTTATTAGAGACCTTGCGCTTAACGTCTCGTACACGACGTTAAGTACGATTAGTACGATAACTTGTGAAGTGACGTCATCTGATAACTTGCGAAAAAGGCCGACATAGGATACATTGCTAAACGCAAGTTATCAGATGACGTCACTTCACAAGTTATCGTACTAATCGTACTTAACGTCGTGTACGGGACGTTAAGCGCAAGGTCTCTATTATTAAATATCGACTGTATAAACAGTAAAATTAGTTACGTACGGTATTTTTTCTTGGTAAATATTGCTGAGTAAGGCAATAATAAATAAATAATAATTATTAATGGAAAATCAATTTAACCTCAAATTAATATTTAATGTCAAAAAGCTAGGAAGCGGGTATATCTTATTTAAACATTAATCTTTAATGATTTTTTTCTGCAATAATTTTTCTTGGGGTGTACTAGCTGATGTTTGCTCTTTTTTTTTTAAAACTCCTTCTACGTTTCCCTTCACCCTTTTAAAATATCGGTTTCTTGTGTGTTACGAAATCGCTTTTTGATTACCTGCTGTTGGGATTTGGCTGTTATTTACGTATGCCATAAAGCCTCGTAAACATGTCATTGCGGTTTTTGCTTCATCGACTCGACTAATAACGAACGCTTACACAATATTCCTTTGCCAACTTGAGCGATGGAGCGTGTAACGTATTTCCACAGCGGCCTTCTCACACTATGGTACTGCATTTACCTGACATTTTAGGCCAAAAAAATTTGCTATTCAATCCAACGCAGCACTGATAAATTCTATCACGCGTAATGTTATTCAAGTTGAAACAGGAAACAAATTTGAAAATGAAAAAAAATTAATTTAAATTTAACGTTACAAATTTAACGAGTTAACTTGCTATGAAAAGCCTTTTTTCGTGTTTTGGTAAGTGGTTTTAACGTTAATAGCATACAGTTTTTAAGTAATAAAATTGTATTTCTTTAATACTTTGTGTCTAATACATTAATGTTAACAATAATAATATTATAGCATTTACAATTCTTAATTTTAAATTTTTATGAAATTTAAATTAATTTTTTGGGCTTTGAATATTTTTTTATTGATTATACATTTTTGGACATTTATATCGTATTTCTAATTCTTGATTAAATGCTACTTATGTAATGAACTAATTTGTAATTGCTAGTATTTTATTACAGTATTTATATTCAATATTTATTTATTTATTTCTGTTTGATCGCGTCTCTAAGGGACAAGTACACTGTAGTGAAAAATAAACAATCAAAAATCTAAAGCCAATAAAAATTATACTGAGAAGGTACTTTATAGCTTCCGCTTGTTATTACAAAATTTTTATCAAAGTTAAAAACTTAAAAGCTGTGTCGTTTAATAGAGAAACCCGTGAAGTTTTTTCCAATAAAAAAATATTTTTTGGACTAATTTAAAAAATGGCATTTTAAAGATTGTCTTCTAATTGTATTATGTATCAACAACAACGGTTTAGAATTATTAATGAATAGTTAAAGAAATGTCTGCAATTCAATCTAACACGGGAATAAAATAATATTGATGTGTTGTGAAATTGTGAAAGCGATCTGGCTGTCATTTGGCCATTAAAATTGATGGCTTCTGCCGGTATGTGTCACTAGTTTGACACATTTCGAATTTTGAATTTCAGTTTTTTTTTTCTGTATTTGTTGAAAAGGCATTGTCAACAACCTAGTAAAATGATGACAATACTATTGTATCAATACACAAAAGTGTCAGGTGTCAACGTTTTCGATACTGGATTTTTATCTCAAGTTGATTGAAAGACCGGTTCTATGAAGAGCGAGAGAGGAGGGGCTGAAACTGGGGTTTTGAGGATTTCAGGACCTATGCCGCCATACATGTTAACTTTAATGGGGCTTAATTTTTTAACACATGAATGAAAAAAAAAAACCTTTGAAAACTTATTAGACGTGTAGGCCCTATTATTTTTCAAATGAATTTGACTCGGCATAGATATTTGCATCACTGTCCAATCTTAATTATTTTTTTTATAAAGATTTTTAAGCAAAAATGCACATATTTTTAATAAAATATGTTTTATTATTTATTTATTGTATAAAAGATTGGTGATGGTGGCCATTATAAAATCGCACGATGGCCCTTCTAGACCTTGATGATCCGGCTCTCTGAAAAGTAGTAAAATCGTTTACAGTACATTCTGTTTTATCTGTTGGAATAAGACAGGTGAAAGCCGAAATGACTATTTTTGCACACACAGCAAAAAAAAGGATTTTTTTTTTGTTCGGCGACACGTATTTACATAATATAATCTGAAACATATGTGTTCTCGGTTAGCATCAACATGTCAATTTACGAGCTTTCGAGTTCGAAGGATTATATATGAGCATCGATAATGAAAATTTTATTAGGTTAGAGTGTCTCAAGCATGCATAAATTAATTAACGAAAAAGTAGGCGCAGATGTTGCAAATTATTACACCCAGCAGTCGCTAAAGCCTACATTTTACAATCGATTTTCACCGCATTGAAAAATCGAACTTGCATTTTCACTACTTAAACGCAATCGTTACCCGCCTTTCATTTATTTCAAATTAATTGTAATAGTTTGCTTCCTCGGATTTGATTGTTAGACACCTTTCGTGCTTTATATTTTTGCGTCACTTCATCAATTAACATTGTTTATCGATAGAGAATTTTCATTAAAAATTGGACTTTTTTTTTTCATTTCTCAAAACTTTCATCTTTTTTTTGCGGACCCTATATTTGATGCCAATTGTTTAAAATAAACGTGTAATTATGGTATAGGCCTGTACCATATTGGCAAACAATTTTTATGCGTTATAATAATAATTATTGTAAGAGCTTATTTTTCGTGTGTGTATGCATGATCTATCAACAGATCCTAAATCTATGATTAAATTATTTACATTATATTATATATAGGACATAGTAGGGCCTACCTAAGTCCTTGCAAAAAAATATAAATTATAGGACCGTTTTGAAATTTTAGATTTTTTCGAACGTCAACTTGAATTTAGCGTTAAATGTGAAATTTTAGCAGTACATCATCATGTATTTAAGGCCGAATATTTCTGGGTTAACGGCAGGAAATTAAAATTTTAGGACATTTTAAAAATTTAGAACGCCAGCGTATATTGTGCGCTTCTAAAACTGAATCTATGGGCTATAACGCAAATGAAAGTACACATGTTTAGACATAATAAAAAAAAAGTAATCGTACATATATAAAGCTACTTAATTTGTAGATCGTGTAGTACAGTAATTTGAAACTTCTTTCATGTTTAATATCGTTTGAAGTTATTTAATTTATAAACATTCATTAAAATTTTTTTGTTAATCGAACTGTATTAAAAAACTAATTTTTTTTATTTTTATTTTGAGGTTTTTTTTGTATCTGAGCTCGTATTACGGTATATAAGGTATTTAATATTGAAATTTGCGTGTAATAATTCTACTAATTTAATTCGACGAAGCAAAATTATTTTTTCACATAGTCTGCCAGCTTTAGAAACGGTTTTATTTTCTTTAAGTTTTTATTTTGTACAAAATATTTGAGTTTTTAACGCTGAAGGCGTATAAAATAATGAAGTTTCTTAGACATCTGTTTATTTTAATACTGGTAAGGTTACCCTTTTGAGAACGTAAAATATAAGAACTCTCGATAAGCGTATTTTCGATGCCAAAAAAAAAAATATATTTCAATTAAATTTGAGTAGCTTTCTTGAGAGGAAATTAAACATTGTTAAGAAAGAGATTAGAAAGGTTTTTTTTAAGACGATATTATGAAAAGGATATTGCATTGATGGCATTTATTAAATATTTTTTAAAGCAATAAATTGGAGAAACAACGATATTACATTTATTAATACTGCAAGAATATTTTTTATTCTTCTTAAATTTATAACTTTTGTATTTAAAGGTGAAGAGTAGATTTATGCATTTGTTATTGAATTACTAATTTTAATGATGATTCATTTCGATGTAGGTTACAAATTAAGTCATTGATTTTACTTAAATCTAGATAAAGTTGCTAATTATGTGAAAATGAAGTTATTTAGAAAATACATTTTAATTAAATTAATCGATTCAAACTTCAACTTTAAATTATACAGATAATTTTTTTATATTTTATTGTTTAACAGCATCATTCTTATAACAATACGGATTTTATAATATAATTACTGTATATTCAAAATGTGAAACATAACCTGACGGTGTGCATGCAGTTTTCTCTCTAGATTTAGTTTTAAATATAATTATAATGGGATGTATTTTATGATGAAATGGGAGCAGCTGCTATCTTTACCAAAAAATGCGATGGAAATATTGACACCCATTTATTAGTATAAAAGTCTTTTACGTTTTACATACACTGTATATATACGCGTACCATATACATATATTGTGCCGTAGCCTACATTACATTAGAACTTACTTGGTATTAAGTTTTTAATAATATTGCGATGGATCTACTGAAATGTTGTACAACGTGGATACGAGCGCAGGCTGCGCTTAAGATATAGATTTTGTGCAAAATGCGAAACATGGGCAATTTTCAATAGACTTAAAGCTTGCATTAAAAATTGCGCTAGTAGTATAACAAGGCGTTAAAATTTGACTTTTTTCATCTCTTAACTGCAATTTTACGTGTACGAGTACATGTACTTTTAATTTAAATTTCAAACAAGGGAGTTTGCAGCAACAATTTTTTTTTCTTTCTCATTTTAATGTGTATTTCTTTATCTCAAATCGAAGCGCGATTTCTTTTTATTATACAGTGCCAGGATTTAATTTTTTCTCCCCTTCTTTTCTTGTGCATTCCTGCATTCGAGCGCAACTTTTCAAATCAAGCTGACATCTTAATTTCCCAACTATTCGGATTCAATTTCGCACTTTTATATCTGACGTGGGTATTATGTTTTTCTCAACGGAATTCTCGCTGCAATTTGTAATGGAGTATTTGCGATCCGTACCAGGTTAAGAACGCATTTTTTATTGGCGGACGAGGCTCCTCAAAGTCTGAAATCGTTTGATAAAAAAAAAAAAAATAATAAGAAAGTAAAAACTTTGCTATTTTCATCTGAGTCTGATTAGTTGCTGCTGCACTCGGATATATAAGAGCGAGCAGCAGCATTTGTAACGCCTCATTGCTCGGTGATGCCATTCAATTCTTTCTAATCTCCGTATACACTCAATAGGAATGTATAGCAGAATTGCCGGGCGAATCGTTAATCCTTGGCGTATGTGTCTCTCCTTCCATTCTTTCATCTAACCACCCACATTCACCGTACTATCATTTACGAATGCTTGAAATGGAATGCCAGTAACAACGGGTTTTTTTTTAAAAAAAAAAAAATAAATAAAAATCTATTATTAAAGACGCGAGCTATGCAAGGCGCAAAACTTTTCACTTTCAGCCTTCGTTGAAGGAGTGTTTCGTAAAACTTGGTTTCTTTTCATTTTTTTTTTATCTTCGGGCTTTTTAAAAAAGTATACTGCATATCAGTTGCCCTAAAATAAAAATCAAGCGCTAAATTATTTTCACCCGGGCTATTTTGATATTTTCTACCGCTTCACTTTCTCTTTTCACTTGACATTTATGCTTATACTGTAGATGCAAGTTTGAGATTGGCGAACGGTACTGTTGTTAACTAGAGCTGCACTGGTTGTTGCTTCAGGCTGAATGAATGCGCTAATGTCGGATTTTGCTAGCATCTTTTGATGTAGGCGTTTCACACAGTAATTGCTATTTAAACATTTTTATTCTATTGACAAGCTAATGATGCCGCATTTTTTTGGTATCATGTTTAACGGCATTAATTATTGACGTGAATTTATTTTACTTTTTTTTCACCGGACATGTTGATTGAGTACGCGAAAATTTAATTTCATCTCACTTATCGAGTTTGTGTAGCGAACTGTTAAATTTGTTAATCCTATTTGTTCGCAGCATTTGATATCAGTTGAGAAAAATTAGATGTAATTACAAGTTGCAATTAAATAGTTTATAGAAAGTTTTAAATAAGTATCAGTACTTTTACTGTATATCATTTTAATCATGTAAGATGTAGCCTATCTTTTTATATCATTGGTGAGGATAAAGGCATTGGAAAAGAAAGAATTCTAAATGCAATTTTATAAAGCTTTTTAATAGTAGCAGAAAATTTTACTTTGCGTACATGTCTATATGTATAATATGTTTAAAATCCGATTTTGTCTAATTAAATTCAGTCGTACAATGTCCGATTTTGTTATATTTTTTATGCGCGCTGAATGTTACTTGTTATGCAACGATCATTTTTGGACTGTTATTAATGGTTTTTTTTTAAATACATTTTGCATATCTCGGGACATCTCGAAGACTTAAGAATGGCGTTTTATGATGATATATGATGACTTGACGGAATCTGACAATTTAGATTTGCATGTTTAGAAACGCTTTTCGAATGAATCTTTAAGCCGTGAAATGCACGAGCCAATAAGATAGCACGCAGCTGCGCATTTTTATCAACTTTTTTCGACCCACTTGCGTTGGGTAATACCTGAAGAAATTCTGTCAAAATGGAAACCGGTCTAAATAAGAAGTTGGGGGTGTGCTATATCTTTTTATTTAAATCCCATTTTATTCTCGCTTATTTTCTTTTTTTATTCTCACATTTTATTGGAAAGCGGGTACATTTTATCGTAGATAATACACGCTGCACAGCGCTACTATTTTGAATCAAACATTTTGTTATAGATGCAAGTGTGGGGTGGATAGGTGTGGATAGAAAAAATACTGCGGTATACGCGTACCCTCACGTTTTAAATACCTAGGCAATAGATAGACTACAACTGGGTTAGGTGTGCAAATCGTATATCCGATTCTTGTCACGTATCGAACAGCTTTCATTCTCTCGCTTTCACTAGGTTACCTTCGGGGGAAAGTAAATAAAATACAATCCAAAGTTTTAATATATCACTCCAAACGTAAGGTTTGCTACAGTTTTAGATGGATATGCACGTCCTCTTCAGCTTATTTTTTTTTTTTTTCTTCCTCAAAATTTTACGATAAACAATTTATGAATGACAGCGAATTTTGATGAGAATTTTGGGAGCAGAAGAAAATGACGGGGTAGTGGGAATTGAAAAGATGTCTTAACTCGTTTCTGTTTTTGTTTTGTGTTAAAATATACAATAAAATGGAAAAGAAATAAAATTGTAATTCTTTTTTTGTTGTTGTTTTTAGGCCAGCTGGGTGGCGGAGAGGCTGAAGCCGGAGGAGATAAAGATGCGGACGAGGCGGCAGAGCAAGAAAGGTTAGATATAATAAGGGAAGCTGAAGAAAGACGAAAAGAGAAGCATCGTAAAATGGAAGAAGAGCGAGAGGGTATGAGGCAAGGGATTCGGGATAAGGTGAGAATGAACTATTAAAGTTGGCCATACAGTAGTTGATAGCGTCGACCTAAGCAAATTCAGTCTTTTATTTTCTAAAAATCATTTTTTATGATCACTTTGGCTTGAATGTATCTGCCATTATTAAAATTGTTTACGTTTGCATGCATTTATAAATTCGTACTTCATGCTCTAATAATGTTATCACAGTAAATCCAGGATTTTAAATTTAAATACAGTACAGTAGTAAAACTTTTATTCAATGTTTTAATACTATGTTTCCACCGGACTTTTGAAATCGGTGTCAATCGATGAAACTACTGTAGTTCCACTAGAAAAGTTGCTTTTAAGTTGTTCTTTTTATTGACTTTTGTATAGTTAAGAACAACTTGAATGTTACATTTGCAAGTTTCAATTTTTTAGCAATATAAAAAACAATAAAGAGTAAACCAAATTCAAATTAAAAAGGCAACAAAAAACTTATTAAGGGATTTAGTAACTCGTTATGTTAAGGAAAAGACGGTTTTTGTTTGGTTAGTTTAGACGTCTAGTCGAACTTTAATAACAATGAGTGTACGATAAGTTAGCGCTTTTTTGTGCATTTGTAAGAAAAAAAGTACACGTCATTTTGTTTAAATTAGCGACTTGGTGGCATTAACCGAAGTGCTTTTTATGTTAAACAAACTTAATTAATATTTTCAATTACAAAGGTCATCTTAATTTTTATTGTTTTGTCATTTTTGGGCGGTTGTTGTTTTAAATTTTTATAATAATATGTATAATATTTATATAATTTTTATGATGCAATCTTCATAATAAGTTAACTTGATAACTAACTAAACAATGTTTGTGGGTTTGGTGCGCACTGGGAATTTGTAATCGTGCTTCCCGTTGATTGGATAAGCAGATGGACACTTTCTCATCAATAATTTAATGTTGAAACATAAAATTAATATACTGCAGCTCATACAGTGATTTAATAGATTTCATTATTTCTCGGAAATCTATTTGAAAATTTAAATTAGATTTTTGTAATTTATACAAAATGGAAATTGATGACAACAACATGTGTCTATACAATTATAATTCAAAATTTATTGTGGCTTTACTAAAAAAAAAACTCCCACTTTGTTATCGTTTATTTTTACACACGACGTAAGCACGATTACAAGCGTGCCCTTTAAATATTTCTTTTTTAAAAAAACAGTTGCTTTTGATTGCTGTACTTAAAAGACTTAATATATTTTGATGTTATAACAGTTAAAAGACCAGCAAGTTTTTAACGTATTTTTTTTTAAAAGTAACAAATAGCCTAGAAAAACGTATTGGCGTACACCAGTGTTAATGACAATACAGTAACTTAATTTTTTTGAAGTTTTAATCAGAAAATTATATTATATAAAAATTTGTTAGTCGATTATGCAACTACTGGAGATGGCGAGCTTAATAACATAATAATAATTATTGTAGTTTTTTTAAAAAAAATTTATAATGGTTTTTTCGTTACATTATCTATTTTTATTTAATGAAGAATATTTATATACGGTACCGGTAATATTTTTACATTGTTTTGTTTGCAGTATGGAATTAAGAAAAGGGAAGAAAAAGAAGCCGAGCAAAATCAGCAGTTTGAGTCGTCAGGTAGTCTAAATCGGAGAAAGAAAACACCGGAAGAATTAGCTAAAGAAGCGGAAGCAGAAGATGAAGACGAATTTACAAGTAAGACTACTATTTTAAATTACTTTTCGAACATTTTTATTTTACTCATTTACTTTGAAAAGTTTTTTTTTTTTTTTTATTATTATTTTTTTTTCTATCTTGAGTATGTTTACATGAGCACAGTAAAATGTTGTTTACATTTTAAATTAGCTGTCGGAACCAATTAATTCTTGAAGTTTAATAATATTATTGATTAGGTTTAATGAATGTTTGTTTTTACTTATACGTTGAAAGCGCTTGATGCAAACTTAATAACATTGACGATAAATAGATCAGCATGTTTTTGTTTATCTTTTTTTTTTTTTTAAAAAAAAAAGCGAAGAAAAACAATAATTTTATTATCTTTACAACTTTCTTTCGCGAAAGAACGTTATTGCATAACAGATTGTAGCATTTCATTTCCATCAGATTTTTTAATAATTAAGTTACTTAATTTTGATTTTAAGTGCTGGTTGCAGCAGAATAAGTTTTACTGAACGAGATTAAATTTACATATACAAGATTTAATAAAATACCGGTATTTTAAGTTTTAAACGAGTTTTTTAAAAAAAAAAAAAAAAAAAAAGCATGTGCATGCGCTAGCCTATAAATTTGACTTACATATAGATTAAGCACATAGTATGTTTAAACTTGAGATCATGGCAAACGAGAATTAATTAAAGCTAGATTACCAAATGGCAACGAAATGCAGGGTGTCTCACCACGAATGATAAATATTTTAACAGACGACCGCTTTGAGAAAAAAAAGCTAGATTATAATTTATTTTAAAAACCTATAAAATTATACAAAACTTTAATGAATTTAATTAGATGTTTGTTGTCGAATAATTACAAATTGCATTAATTTATTTGTATTTTATTTATTTCTACAGAATTAAAAAATACATTGGAATCTCAAGTAAATGAAATTAAACAGCAAATCGAAGGCAAGTGTGTGTTGCAATAGGATTCGACGATTATTAGCATCTAACATAGACGTTTTCGTTTTCAAAATTTTATCTCCAAAAAAATTCAGTTTATTTTTGTTGACAGCATCGTTATTTGATCAAGCTCTTCGACGAAAGAGAAATATATATTATACACATATATAATATAACTAACTGCCTCAGCTGCTCTTATACAGTATATAAATACAAATATAAACTTTGACTTGTAAAGTAATTTTTTGAAGTTTCATCGTTTCAACGTTCGCGTGACGTAGAATAATCGTCGACGCAGAAAAGCATATACAGTATATACTTATTCTATGATATATTAATAATGGTAATATGAATTTATCTCTAGATCGAAGCGCAACATTATGTGTTTTTTATTAGCAAAACGTGTAGATGATATTTGAAACCGAAAGAGTACGTAGAACTTACTAGAAGAAAACAAACGGAATTAGATTTTAGCCCCCCGGCCGTACGTCGATTACGTCATCATCTTGTTTTTAATTATTTATTCAAAAGTGGATTTGCCAATCGCCGTGTTGAGCTGAGAGTGAATAACGCGAATGTTCCAATTAAAATAGAAGATTGAGGATAATGATCGATGGACCGACCTAATCAATTCTACAGAAATTAATATCTTCTATTAGCTACGGGAATGGACGTGTTATCCGGTATCATAAAAATTCAAAAGGGATCTTGATGACCAAATTTGTACGAAAAGTCGAAGATGAGAGTGTCAGGACTATAAACATTCTTTCTATCACCAAGGGATCACAATTTTATGTATGTAAATTTATTTTACTTTTTTTTTAATTTTAATTGTGCATTTACATTCCTATTATAATTAAGCCTTTGGCTAATTTATTTTTTAAAAAAATTTCTATCCATCCATTTCTGTGTTTTTATGTTTTTAATTGGCAGCTATAATGTTTGAAAAAAAAAAAGGTATAAATTAGCTTTAAAATGTAAACTAAATTTTCATATTGGTGTTTTTAGAAACATTTCTAAATATAGTTAGTGACTTCCTCTTCAACTTGATTCTATTAAAATTTTGATACTGTAGGCTACTGTATTGAAAATCTTTGAACTTTTTTTTTTTAGGTTATTATTAATTTTGTATTTTTATTCACAAAAACCGACAATTGAAAATAACGGTAGTACTTATAAGTCAGACTCTTAATAATCTTAGTTTCTAAACATTGAAATTTGATCAAGTTGAGGTGGAAATCACGATAATTTATCTATTTTTGTAAACACTACATTCAAAAACAGAAACTTTATTATTTTGTAATTAATTTTACACGACGTACACGCATTCCTTTTTGCTTTTAAATGTTACCTTCAGATCTCGACCCTGGCTGCACGTCATTGCAAGTTTAATGGTTATCACTATAATAGCTAAAACAAATTCACTTCAGCTTCCGCAACAGCAATTTTATCAACATTTCACACACAATTTTTTTCCCCTAGAATAATTATTGCTGAGTTTTTCGCACATTTTTTAAACAAATTTTATTATTTTATTAAACCGAATCTCACATTCGCTACTGCACTTTCTACCACTATAAATCGGTTATGTAGATAATGATTCTTGTAGACACAAAGTTTGCACGCACATTATAACGAATTGCACCGAATTATTTTAGGTCCAACAATTAATTTTAGATTAGGAAGTAAAAATTGCACAGCTAAGTTAGGCCTATATTGAATATTTAATTTTATCTGTGCGATTAGTTAGCATATCGAATTCGCGCGGTTAAGCGATTAAATGTATATTCCGGATACATTAAAAAAATGGTGATAAACTTTCTCTAGATTTTTGTCCGTGTGTTTATGTATACAGTATACTACACGGCTTTATTGTTTTAATCTTGAAATGGTCATTCATATTGGATATTTAAGGTTTTTGGCGAAATTTCTGATAAAAACTTAAAACTTTTGGACTACATCCTAAAATGTAAAACAAAATTATCAGCTAGTTTATGGAACTTTATCTGAAACAAATACATATTTGAAACATAGATGCAAATTGCTGATCTTTGATATTCTTTATGAATGTCCTTTACTAGTAATGCAGCTATATCAAACCAAAATGTACAGTATATACAACATTTTACTATAATCTGTTGCATTAAGCAGCGGATATTTCAATCTCCTTTAATCGGCCTATCAGCACTTTGTAAATACACGTACCACGCACCAACGTTTTATCACATTTGAAATTAGGAATAGAAATTTAAATTTAGCTCGTCTCTAAAAGTCAAGAGAGATCCAGGCAAGGAGCAGAACATTTTGGTAGTGAGCGTACAAGTATTATTCTGTAGTAGCCTACCCAATCAAGCATTTTTAAGAAAATTCTAATAATCTAAACTTTTTTGCCATTTTCATCTCGCTGTCTGTGTCATATTCGATATTTTACTCTTTCTCTCTCTTTTCCCTTTCACTTTAACTTATACAGAGGAAAATATTAGCAAAATGTGTACCTTCTCATAGATTTAGAATTTTGAAGAGCAACGAAATTTAATACCGGTAACTAAATTCAATTTTGGTGTCTTCTGTATATTTATAAGATATCGAAAATATATTGTAAGATTAGATAGAAAAATCTTAGATCTACGAGTAACTTAGCGACTAAAAAGTGACAGAATTTAAAGTCAATGGATTTAAACGGAGTAACAATTACTGTATTTTATTTACGTTGAAAAATTACGTATAAATTATGATTTTGTTTGGTTTCTATTTGAGCTTACTATTCTATATATTGACATTTTAAACAAATCAAAACTATACACAAACGTACTTAAGATGTTAATATAAAAAAAAAAGAATGTTATTTCCTAGACGCAAGCGTTGGCATTGTCGTGTTGTGCAATTTCTTTTTAATAATAATAATAATTATTATCAATCTAAATACAATCCAGTTGGTGTTACTTAAGAATCAGCGTTTTATAAAAATTATGGTCATTAATTCCATTACTAAATTTAAAATGAGATTTTTTAAAATTATTTTTTTCTTTATATGCAGTAATTACTGTATTGATAATTTTGGAAGGCTTTTAAAATAAAGCTGTGATTTGTAGAATTCCGACGGTGGAATTAGGACGGCCCAAGCTGCTTCTCCCCCAATGAAAATGTTCTGCAGGATCCTGCAGAAAAATATCCCTTTTTGCAGGATATTTTCTGCAGAATGCTTTTCT
>JAQGAZ010000952.1:0-40436 GCA_034692225.1 Polydesmus complanatus
GACACTCTATTGTTGCATGGCGATCAAGGCCCGCGTTTATACTGGTGTTGTACGTTTGGTCATCGAAGTCACGACCTATTAGGCTAATTAGGCTAATTAGGCTATTAGGCTAATTATAACATTGGCTTTATTAATAGTTATTAATTTACGTCCTATTTACCATTCAAATAATTATAATACTCGTAATAAGTATAATAATAAGATGGAGGGTAAGGGCGACCTATTCCTTGTGCGTATTGTCCTCCTCGTTTATTGTCCTTTCCAGCATCGACTACGCGAATTTCATTCCTCTCTTTTTCGGGAACTACTCCAGCCCTAAAATTAATAAAAATATAAAAAAAAAATAATGTAATAATTAAAAATATATATCTACAGTATACTGCTAAACGAAAATATTTATTTTGTATATTATGTATTATTACTTACTCGGCAGTTGCCAATATTACGGCTGCTAACAAAGTCACCAACAAAAATATGCTAGTAAATTTCATTTTCAAAAAATCAACAAATTATATTATTCTACAATACACGTACAGTTGCAACTAACTAGTGGTTAACAGAAGTGATGCGACTGTCACTTATATATGGCAACGGTCAACCTACTTGATAATAGTTAATAATGAATATGGGTGTACGTCATTGTTATTTACTTTAAGAGTCATTTGATTTAACGAGATCAAAACAATTCTGGGAAAAAATGAGCTCAGGGTTTATTATGATTGGGAATTTACTGGAATTATCCACCTTTTGATCATAGTCAGAATTAAAATGTATTACGTATGAGGGCAATTCCAAACATTAAACGGTTTAGGCCGAAAGCTTTTTTTTTTCTTTGGCCAATTATTAATTAAGTTATTTTCATTTTTTTTATGCCCAGCAATCGCGTAATTAATTTCATAGTCAGAATAATTCGAGAAAAGTTTAAGAAGATTCACTTTTAGTGATCTAGATTTATTTAATTCTCGTTATGAACATCTCAGTATAATAAACCACATGATTTGTAGGCTATATTTCGTTTTGTCGTTGCTAATGAGATTAATTATTCAAATAAAAATTGGAAAATTGAAATGGAGAATAATAATTGTTAGCTAGCTTTGGCGTATAATTAGGTGCACCTAATTTTTCAATGTTAATTTTATTCTAGAAAGTAGTTTTACTAAAATATAGCAAAACTATTATAAAATGTGATTCAAATGCTACCAAATTCTTCTGAAAACAACACTATTGTTGTTGCAGTTAATTTTTTTTTAATGGGGAAACTCAATCGAGACGATTCTGTTTGATATTACAGGTGTATTGACTGTACGCTGAATTATAATTCTGGTTTTCTCATAGTTCACGCTATAATACTACGAGTACAATATGTTGTGCAATGCAATATTTCAGTGGTATCATAATATTTAATTTTATTTATCCGAGTTATTTTTTGAATAAAAGTGTAGACACATACAATAATTATAGTGCAGTAATTAGTTTAAATTACTGTATATTATTTTTATTGCGTAGTTACAAAGCCACATTTTTAGAAAAAAATATTCATCATTTATTTTATTTTATATAACAAATAACCATAATAAAACCCGTTTAAAAAGTATCCAAAGACAGTTAATAAACATCAAATTAATGAAATTTTTCTACAATTTTACATTACTGCGCAAATATTTAAAGAAATTCGATTCCAGTTTACTTCGGAATTTTAATGTTGATCGTAATTAATTACCCAAATGTGGACCAATAATAATAAGAGTACCAATAAGTGGTTGGCCACCCTAGTACTCCAAGGCGTTTATCCTACTTCATTTCCGACATTTTCTCACGTTTTTCTATAGCTTGTTTATTTAACGACGATTCATGCGGCACTCTAGCTCTGAAATAACGAATTAATTTTTAAATTGTTAACTGTCAAATATTTATCAGAATATGTATTTTACTCGTAAGTAGGCAAAAGAATTTCAATCAACAGCACCACTACTGACCAAACTGAGGCCAATTTAATTTTTTTTTTAATTTTAATTATTATTATTAAATTTTATTACTTAAAATCAAAATCTAGCGCTTCTAATGCTTTTGATGACCTCAAAGTTTTAATTTATAGCTATTTTTATTTAATTAGATGAGCATTCTTAATATTTGCATTTAGAAATATAAATTACATTTTCCAAATAGCAAACTAATAATTTACCGATATTGTGATTTTACTCCCATACCGGTACGCTATTTGTATTTAATTAGTAAACGATATACATTGCAAATTTGCAATGTTGGAAAATAATTATGGACATTCCCGGTTATTTTAAACGCTAAAAGTTGTGCTCTAACTTCCAAATTAAACGAATTTATTATATGTAAATTATTGTTTTGTTATGGCTAACTTTACTTCTTATGACCCAGGAATCAGAATGTTTATGTTTATTACAAACAGTTAAAAAAGGAAATTACTTATTCCTAGAGCTGTACTGTCGTGAAAAGTAAGAATTTTTATTTAAAAAATACAAACACCGCAAACATAGATTTTTTTAAAATAAATTTCTTATACTGTATACGGGTACATTGTAATTCTAATGTCGCTATAAACATTGAAAAAAACAAAAAAACAACGCAAATTCTTTATTTTTTATTTCATGGAATTTGCAACAGTACTGTAATGCATTTAATATTGAGCTCAAACGTTGATCTAATTACATGTATTGTTATTGTTATTATTATTATTACCGGTACAGTATGCAGGTTTTTCTATCGGAAAAACCATAGGGAAAAACCAATGATCGGAAACGCCAGAATTATTTTGCATAAAATAAATATATCAGTAGCCTCAGTAGGTTAATTATTATTATTGTCTCGAGAGATAAAATACAACTAACTATAACACAAAATAATTTTTGCTTGTGATGATTGTGTATGATTTTTTTTTATCTTAGTAAATTAAATATTAGAAAGCTTTGCATTTGCTGGTATTATCAGAATAATATTTTTAATTGCCTTAAGTAATTTTACAATATACAGTATGCATACTACAATATACAGTATGCATACTACAATATACAGTATGCATACTACAATACTTGTTAAAATAGCTTTATAGTTTCATCCGTGTTAGTGTACTGTATTTTATTTTATGGTATCAACGTTTATTTTGTTGTATTATTTGATTTGGTATGTAGGCTGTTTTTTGATCGTGCCAAGGACCAAGGTTTATAATGAATGGGGTCATATTGGACCAGATGCGACTCATTTAGGGTCAGAACTTTCAATGAGGCCAGAAAAGCCATCATTCCATTTTTTATTATTGAAATTTGGCATTTGAAAATAAACCGCTTCCAATTATTTCGAAGTTTTTAAAAAGTATTTCAGTAAAACTCAAGGAAAATGATCGTATTCATTTGAAATTATCTCAAAGTTGTTGGAGTTTTTTTTAAAAGTAGTTTATTGAAAATGTATAATGTGAAATGGTTTGAGAACTTTGGACTATTATTTAACGTACCGTAGAATCTTAATTTAAAGTTTTGGGCGACCACAAAAGAGATTTAACTGAACCAGATTAAATTTCCTTTACCTAAATTTAATAAAGAACGCAATCTAGAGCAGTGTCAAAACTTTAAAGAGTTTAAAAGACAGTACTGGGACTTTATGCATGCTTAAATTTATTTTAATCTCATTTTTGTAGCAACAAATATTGATGGATTAATACGTGACATAGTTTAATAAACTGAGATCGGTATACAACTAGGTTTAAATAATTTTAGATCACTGAATGGCAATCAGAGGATATTACAGATAGAAATAATGTTAGTTTTAGAATTTTCATTGTTCCGTGCTGAAAACTAAACTATTTTGGTGCAATTATTTTTAAAAAGTTTTAAATTTAAATTCTAACTTTTATCATTCTCAAATTATTTACCTGAACATTATTAAGAAAGTTATGGACTAGCATTGGGATAACGCTAATAATTATAAAAATAGGGAGAATAATCATAATAATACGGAGGATAGTTATAATAATACGAAGGATAATCTTGATTATAGTAAGGACAATCCGGCTCATATTGGCTGACACAATAACAATAACCGTTCTGACAAAAAGCGTAACAATAATAGTAGTAGTTTGGATAAGATCTTTCTGGATTATCTCCACCGCCTTGATTAATGGAGTTCCCTTTCTGGTTTTGAGTTTCTTCCCGTGTTTTTTCAATATCATCCTTCTTACCTCGTTTTGTTGTTGGTGCCTTACGTCGATTCATCGGAATCTCTTTTCGAAAGTTCGAGTTGGTTTTTAAAAGATCTGCGTTCCTTTTTTCAGCCCATACATCTCGTTGTGCTGGACTTGGGAAGGGTTTAAATTTAGGAACAGCTCTTCCTTCTATGTTCTTCTCGGCTTCCTTAACGGCTCTGCTTCCCACTTCTATCTTTTTCTCCGTTTCTTTCACATCTTCAGGTCTGGAAAACAACACTTATTTAATTTAAATATCAGCGATAAATTCACTTAAAGCTATATGCTTAAATCTTACGCGTTAAACGGAAAGATAAAGACCAAAACCAAGAAAACTAATGCCAGTTTCATCTTGATTTCGCGGAATTAATTTTTAATGACTGGAATGTCGAAAAGTAGGACTCTATTTTAATTTAGATTAATTTATATAATTAATTATAAACGTTGTTGCTCATAGTTGTTTCCGTTTACTGAATAAACGGTCCTGGTCTAATTATGTGTTTTCATTAGAAACGGAATTATCCGAAGAAATTTGTAAATACTGTGTAAACAAACATCTCCGATCAGTTAACCAAATTCCGATAAACCAGAAAAGTAAATTTTTGATATTTTTTTCTTAAAACAACCAATTATAAACCTACCTGTATTAATTTACCCGTAAAATAATTTTAAATGTCGTACATTAATAGCAATTTTCTTTAATTGCCACTAATGAGAAAATATTGCTAAAAAACTTACCAAAAACTTGCCAAGAAAAAAAAAAACCCCCCAAAAAACAACAACAAATTGTTAATTTAAAAAAAAAAAATTGCTGCTGTTTTACATACCGGTAGTTATTTTAATAGCCTGGTCAGGCACGAATTTCCCATAAGGTCAAAGAGGCTATTGCCTCAGAGTGGGGCGTTCCAGGAGACTGCTACGGACAAAAACTGGTACATTTGTCTATTTGCTTTACAAAATAGTATTTTTTATTGGTACAGGTATATCTTGGCAGTGGGGAGATGAAAACAGGTATACCACTACTGTGCATACAGTCCCGGGTGACATCAAGCGTCTCGACGTCACTGACTTAGTCGTCAACACCATTTTTAACTAGGTCCTTAATTTGACAATTTTAAAGTAAATGTATTTTTAACCAAGCGCTAGGGAGTCATAGAAAGAAAAAATGAATTTTTACTCATGTTGTTATGATAAAACAGATGTGCATGTACAAATACATAATTATCTACATTTACATTCACAATGCGTTATTTTAATTCATTTAGTAGTGCAGGAATTCGATTTTTTTTTTGTGGTAATTTAATATACTTCTTAGTATTTAATTGCATTACATTTTCCATCTCGTATTGTTAGCTTTAAGATATTTTTTACTATTTTCAGTTTATTAGTTAACATTTTACACAAACTTCAGATTTAAAAAAATATGTTTGAAATTAGTAAATCTTTTATGAACTGTGACGTACGTTTTTAATATGAACTACGAAAATAATTGTATCGTATAAGGTGGATTTATCAAAATATTTTTAATTATGCGTTGCAAATTTATTGCCTTCGCTTTCATATTACTATTTTTGAGTCATAAAAACTCTGGCAAAGACTTGGATGAAAATTTAACCAAAATATTAAAAGCGTTTCTATGGAAGGACATGTTCGTCACCAATGCAATTACCGGTAGAAACAGTGGGTCAACAGAGCATTGGGTGGAGAATATTACAGCATCATTTACAAGTGGCGTTTTGATGAACGGGGCTACCAGTGCGCCATGTCAAACGACTTTAGCACCTAAGGTTCCGAAGCATGTCAAGCACTGCGCTCGTCATTCAGGGAAGAGTGGAAATAACAAACAGACTCGTAGCTCTCCCGCGGTTGCTCAAGATTGGAGCTTATTGTGGAACGATATATGGCCAAAAATGATAACTAAAATTCACGAAATATACCACATGAATAAAATTAATAATAGCGCTAATTTTTACGTACGGACTACAACTTCTGGTAAAAAGAAAAAAGTAGTTAACGGTTGTCAAAATCGTAATTGGAATTCGGATTTTCAAACGGAAACCAACAAATCAAAATATTGTAAGCATCGTAGCAAGTATCGAACAGTGAAGTGGACAAAAATTATTAAAAAAATTTATTATTGTCAGTTTCATAAGTGGAAAGTGTTTAATAGTACCGTCAGAGGTGATAAACAATTATTCAACTCGGTAACCAAATCGAAATACTATAGCGATAGTCTGAAGGATTTATTAACCACGCTGTCTCGTATTTCATCGAAACGAAATTGTTCGAAAAGTATTAAACCGCGGTTAGCAACCAACGAAATTAATTATTTTCCGACCGAAAGAAACTTTCGGAAATTATTAAAACTTACAAAATATAATTTTAAGAATTCAATTTCTAAAAGCGCATTTTTTACCAGAAATAAATTAGCGCGTTCCACCAAACTTTTGCTAGGGGCAGTTTGGCCCTTGTGCCCGAAAGAAAGAAAAATGACGGGACAAACCGCGAGGTTAACGTCTCAAACTGCATCAAATCAGACTGATCGGCATGACACGGACGAATATTTACAGGGTTTTAATTATTCTTCTACCACGATAATACCAACACATACGACAGCAATAGCCTCGTCGATATCTACGACGGATTCAAGCCAAAATGAAAGCCTTTCTCCTTCTTCCGATATTTTGAAAACTGAAAGAACGAGACTAACGAAAATTAATCAAAATCAAGACGAACCAAAACGTAATTATGGTTTAATTAAAATGTGGATGGCCCAACCCAAATCTGCCCTCGACAACGGCGTTTCAACTAATTTAAGCGAAAATTATGTTTTAGAGTGCGGCCATAATACAAATTAATTTTATTTCAAAATTAATTTTACGTTTAAATTAATAAAAAAAAAAATTTTTTTTTGTGGAAAAGGTAAAAATTGTCACCATTTTTAATAGTAACTTAAATTATGAAATTTAAATGCTCGTGTAACTGATATGATAATCTAAATTATGTTTCGTAACATTTTCTAATGTAAATTGGCAGCCAGTTGTTATTTCATCAAGACATTTTTTTGATATTACGTTTCTTCGCGAAAATGTTTATATTAAATTTCCACGAAAGAAGGCGTTAACTGTAAAAATGTTAACAGTTTCTGTTGCCTTAAAAATCATGATTTTTAAAAACGCGATTTTATTTTTATGCATTCATTATTTATGCAAATGCGCTTCGGGCAAATTCGGCCAAAATGTTAGAAATTCAATATTTGACTCATGGGAACGATTTTCGTTGTATCGACCGAAAGATTTCGCAACGGCTCTTCCAAACCCCGAACTTCAACGAGTCTATAAAAACGCTCTGCTAAAACTCAAGATGGTGACTTTCTCAACTCTCAGCACTTTAGCGCCGAATAAACGAGCGATTCAACCGAAAATGAATTTGGTAGCAGTAGTATTGAATAAAAAAAGCGCAACAGCGGTTAAAACACCATTGACTGAAAAGACGATTGAAACTATGTCGTTTGAGGCAACACCGAATGAAGCACCGCCGAATGAAACAACATCAACCGAAGCAACAACGGCTGAAAAAACATCAGCTGAAGCAACACTGACTGAAACCCCATCAACTGAAGCAACGCCGATTGAAACAACACTGACTGAAACCACATCAACTGGAACAACGCCAATTGAACCAACACCGACTGATACAGCGCTATCTGAAACAACACTGACTGAAACCGCATCAAGTGAAACAACACTGACTGAAACCACATTAAGTGAAACAACGCCAATTGAAACAACACCGACTGATACAGCGCCATTTGAAGCAACACTGACTGAAAACACATCAACTGGAACGACGCCGATTGAAACAACACCGACTGACACAGCGCTATCTGAAACAACACTGACTGAAACCACATCAACTAGAACAACGCCGAATGAAACCACATCAACTGGAACAACGCTGATTGAATCAACACCTACTGACCCAGCGCTATCTGAAACAACATTAACTAAAACAACGATGGTTATAACAACGCCGATTAAAACAGCGCCGTCTAAAACAACGACGACTGAAGCAACACCGGCTGAAGCAGCCTCAACTGAAACAACGATGGTTATAACAACGCCGTCTAAAACAACGACGACTGAAGCAACACCGACTGAGGCAGCATCAACTGAAACAATGACGATTACGACAATGCCGATCAAAAGAACGCCGTCTAAAACAAAGATGACTAAAACCACGCCGAGTTCTACTGCATTAATCACAGCTAAAAGACAATTGCATGCGATTTTGCCTAGAAAGAAACTGAATGATCTTTACATTCGTCAAGTGGCAAATAGTGGCTGGAGACCCGTGTTGATGGTGGTTCTGCCAATAGCCTTAATTGAAACGAGAAGCCATGCCAATAGACTCGTCAATTTGTTGCCTAGAAATAGCTTTAATGGAAGGAAAAATGTTTCAGTGAGAAATAATAAACCGCTGCCTTTACTTAAAGAAAATTTGCATCGTCTGAAAAAGTTAACGATTTTCAATGGGTTAAACAAAGTCAAACTCTTGCCCAAGGATTGTTATAACGGATTAAAAGTCGCTTATGACATGCAAAAGAAAATCAAGGAAGTGTGATTTATTTTCATGTTTTCCTTTAATCATATTCTTTTTTTAAAAAGAAAAAAATTGTTATTTGTAAAGAAAAAATAATTTCGACCATTATTGCTCTTGCATAACCAGTACTTTAATTTCACAAAATGCAGTACATAATTTTTTTAAAAAGATAAAATCTGTGATTTGATTTTTTAAAATATAAATAAATTAAGACGTTGAATAAATATAACTTATCAATTTAAAATTTTTATTAGTACCGGTAGCTGTGTTAAAAGAATTCTTAGTAATAATTGTTATCTTATATGTACTTTCCTTTAAAAAAAAGAATGTAAAATAAATTAACAAATATAATTTTTGTAATTTTTTCAAAACAATTAAAAGCTGTAAGTTTTTATAAAAAATAGTAAAGTATTTTAAATTAGTACTGTATTTAAATTTTAATATAACAGATATAACAAAGCGCTATAAACGCATTTATTATTTCGAAGTTTTAAGATACGCGTGATGCTAACGGAATGAATTCCCTTTAATTAAAAACAACTTGATGAATAACTAATGACGAGTCATAGAAACAAATTAATTTCAACAAAGGTTTCCAATACAATCATGTACTGGTACTGCTAATATTTATCTACGCAATCCTTTTAACTATGATTTGTTTTGAATTTATATCTTAGAAACTAAAGAAACATCCTGTTCTTTTAAATGATAAAGTGAAGCGTTTGAACTCTATAGTATATAAACCCTGGTAAAAAAAATAAGTTTTTAAATATTTTGTTTTGATAGAAGAGCGCACATTAAATGAAATGAAATTATTTTTTAAAGTACTGGTAAGTAAATATACGTACTGTACCGGTATTTATTTTTAATTTGGTATGATTTATTAACGTTATAATATGCAGTAATTGTGTTTTCGCTTCTAGACGTTAATTGCATTGTTGTGCAGTGTCACCGTATATGGTGCTTCTGAGGAAGATTATGCAGATGATGATTCTACTAAAAAGGCAGATTTAGGTACGGGAAAAAGTTGTTCCATAAGGATTTTTTTAAAAAAATATATATAGTTATTCATGATTTTTTAAGTGGTAAAAATGGGTTATCACGCAAAACAGCTATTACAATTACCCCGATATCACTTTACTTCACCCAATATGAATTGCAAAAGTTGTCTGCGTTTGTGCGCTCATCTCTACCAAGACTACGCTGCCTATAAAGTAAGTGAATTTACAATATTTTATTAATATGCGTTAGTTTAATTGTTTTGAAACACCGATATTATTAAATTGACAGAAAAACAGTTGTTACTGTTCGATGAGTGTCGTTTCTCAAGATTCAATTAAACAGCTCAGCTCAGACGATGATACCAAATTCCTCTATTTTTTAATCTGTATTCTAATATTTATTTACCGGTATATTCTTTAAAAAAAAATTATTATTGTTATTTTTTAATAAATAGATTCACCTAAAAGTTATTTAAAATTAATTATTCAAACCGGATCTCGCGGTGACTCAAGGTCGGCTCGATCTATCCAATTAATTGCTAATCATCGCCAATGCCCTGAAGTGATGCTAACGGATCAAATTGAGTTGAAATCGTACAGTACACTTTATAACATTAAATAGTCTTCATGAATCATGATGGAAAATGCTGAGCGAGTTTTAATAATGATTATTATTGTTATTGTTATTGTTATTAGTACGATAGAACGAACTGTTAAATGTCGGTGGTCACTTGATTCTATTAACAAACTTAAAATAGGAAATATTAAAACAGATGATTTGTGGGAACTTCTTAAAGTAAGTTGATAATTGAAAACTTTTTAAATTTTGCACAATCAATTTTTTTAATAAAATATAAATGAGGTTTTAAAAATTAATCTAAGTTTAGATAATTATTATTATAAACATCGTAGTAATTATTTAAAATAATAATCATTAATTTGTTTAATTATTACAATCAAAAATTGATATTATAAGTAGCTTTTAAAATAATAATTAAAGTAAAATCTATATTTTTTAGATCGAAGTTCAAATGGTGAACAACAGCGCTAATGCCAAAAAGTTTGTTAATAAAAAAGGAAATTTTGTAGGAAGCGACGGGTGTATTCGATTGGAAATAACGGATACTCAAGCGCTGTCCTGTCAAAAAAGTGATATTTTAATTAATTTTTTTTATAAATAGACGCAATAATTATTTACTTGTACTTTTGACTCATTTTGTTAGCCAAAGCCCTAGAGCAAAGGCAAAATGTGTACACAAAAAGTAACGGTAATTTTCAAAAGGCGTTCTTGAGTGGTGAGGATCGGACATTGCTGGTCAATGTCTTTTCAAATGTTTCTTTTCCTCTGAAAAAGTTTTCCGTCGATTATCAAACAGGTAAGTCTGCACAAATAGCACTCATTATACTCGTAATATCATTTTATTACTATGATGAATAATATTAATTATTGTATTTTAATCACTTCGATCATATTCATAATCTTTTTGAGTTTTCAGTTTCGAAATATTTTCCTTATTTAATATTTTTAGGTTATTAATTTAGATTTTGAAATTATTTTAGGAAAATGTAAGATCAAACAATTAAAAGAAACAAAATTATATTTAAATAAATGTAATGAAATTGTCATTGCTTTTCTTTTATAAAGCCGCAAGTAGGCCTACATGTACATGTACATGTATATTATTAACATTAATACTAGTTTTTGTTTTTTTCTTAATTAAATTTAAAACGATTAATTTAATTTAACAATTATAAAGTAATTGAACTGCATAATTATGCGTGAATTAGCATTAGTCTTGTGATAAGAGTTAGCAGAAAAATAAATTACTCCGTATTTAATAACGGAAATGCATTGGGGCCTATTCCTAAAATTGTTGTAGCAACGTTATAGGTAATTCATAAGAAATTTTAATTAAAAATATAAACACCGCAGACATAATCTTTTTCATATATTTTTAAGACGTTTTTAAACACAAGAATACCAGGCAAAAAAGTTTAACAGCAAATTCTCTAATAAACAATTGACATCATACAGTACATGTATTAATTTTTGGGATAAAACGCCATAGAAAAGCAGCTACATTGTGGCGCCATCAATCGTTGCATAACTCAAACGAAAATTAAGCTATGATAATACAAATGAATTTGAAATTTGAGGAACAGCTTTTTCTTATTTTTGCATGTAAAAATGCAATTAATTGACTTCTATTTTTTTTTTTTTTTTTTAATTAAAAAAGTTTTGCCAAATTTCCATTCAAACACATTTGTTATTCTTTTAATCTTATTTTGGTAGACAAAAAGATTTATTTTAATTGTATAAGTGTAAAAAAAAACATTTATGGAAGCAAAAAAAAAAATTTAGGCCTACTATGGTAATAGTTTTTTTTATAATTTAAAAATAAATAGTTTTTAATTATTATTAATAGGCCTACTTTATCGATATTATTTTGTTCTAGATAATTATTTATTTCAATCTTATTGATCTACTCGTTATTTCAAAAAAATTAAGCAAAATTGGAAACCGGATCTTCTATTCGTTTACCAGATTCTCCTATATGTTCTGCCTTTGGCGACTAAAGATTGAAATAAAATAAAAAGAGGGAATCCCAGATTTAAAAAAAAAACCACAAAGCAAATATTAAAATCAGATGGATTTTTGATTTGATTTTTATCAGAATCTTTCCAATTTGCCTCAAACATTTGTCTTTACTTTTGATTAAATGAACACAGCTTTTGAGTGCAACTAATACGCTCTAAATAGCATGTTTTTTTTTTTAAAAAAAAAAAAATCTGTCCCCTTTATTTTTTTAGCATACTGTATTTTATATAAACGAAGTTGAAATTGGTAAAATTATTAAATTTTAATCATTTTATTACTATTGGCTGAAAGCCAAAATAATGTTGGAAATTAAGATTTCAAATAACAAATTGTTTAATGAAACGGTATATTATTATGCAATCTTTTATTTAATTATATAGCCTAATGATATATCGTAATAACCTTTTCCATAAGATTAATATAAAAATTGCTCTCTCGAATCAAAGACTCTTTTGTCAAATAACTCTTCTTATTTTTTTTCTGCTTTCTCCGTGCATTATTATCTCGAAAATTGAACGAATGATGGAATACGAGTGCTGAATAAGTCCGATAAAAGCATAATCTGAGAGAGCAGTGACTCATTACGAACAGCACAAAAGATATTTTTTTCTCACTCTCCATCTCTCTATCTCTCTCTCTTTTTCTCAAGTAAATAAAATAATCACCAAACTAATGGGCTGTTATAATTGTCAGTGCGCATGCGTAATAAAGTATTTATCCGCCGAGAATTAAGATTCGCTCGTCCGATTAACTTGTATGATTAATTATAAAGCTCGGAGTATGATCGATTGATAGTGTTTTTGGACATATTTCATTGTCATGTAAATTGAACTACATCTAGTAAGTTATCTGCCAAGCAAGTGTCGCGTCCTCTTTTCACCGTCATCGACGTTGGCGCGAAATTCTACCCAATGGCTGTGTGTAAGATGCACTCTTCTTCCAAACACAAACTGCTCTAGCTGTTAGACATACATTTTCACTTTTTGAAACATAAAACATACATCACTTTACTTCTATCAGTATAAAGAGTGAAAATAGCTTATCAGCAAGTCTTCTAGAAAAAAGTTGGCCCTTCCCACCCTCAAAAAAAAAAAAAAAAACAACTTCACCCTAACCACCCCAAAAACTCTCTCTCTATGAAACTCTCCCGGCTTCTTATATGGAGAAAAAAGAAAGTTTTTATCTGTTCAAAGTTGTGGAGGGAGAATGAAAGTGTTATCAGTATTTGGCGCGTCGATTTCTGATAGGGATCTTCAATCACGTGGTACCTTTACGTAAATAAACAAAAAAAAAAAGTTTTTTTTAACGTTTTTTTTTTTTTTTTTTTTAATATTGAGGCGCGGTTTGATATAGATAAAACTTCACAAGCTCCACATCTTAAACCTCATTCGCATTAGTCAAAGATTTAGTTCTTGTTTAGATTTTTATTTTTAATTTTTATTATTATTATTATTTAATTTTTTTACAGTATACTGGAAATATATACAGGGTATAACAAAAAAAAAGTATATATTATATCGAGCTGAAAAAAGTGAGCTATGCTTTAACCAGCGTAATAAATATCAAATGTCATTGAGATTACACCTACTACGCTGTGCCTCAATTGAATTAGTAGCCTATTAAAATCCTTTTAATAATTTTGATAATCTTTCAATGCAATATGAAAAAGTTTACTACATGTATAAGGCGATATAGGGTAATATAGGCCAAGTGTACCGGTAATTCTCCTTCGGTCTCAACACTTTGGTCTCTTAATAGAAATTGTCTCTGCCTCCTGCATACGTTAGCCGTTGTTCTTTTATTTTGTAAACCTTTTCTTGCATCACATCCTCTAAAATTGTACTTTGGAGTCTACCTAATTTAAATCTGGGCTTGAGACAAGCTACAATCAGTAGGTCATAGTGAGTGACTCTAACAATGCGTTTTGAGGCAAAGGAGAATATTAAAATTAAACCACAGAATAGAACAATTAAATATTAATAAAGTCTTTTAAGTAAAGTTTTGCATGTGGCATTGAAATATTTTAATTATTAAAAGGATTCAATAGGCTACCAATTCAATTGGGTGCACTGTTTTAAGAGGCACAGTGTATAACGCAGTGCTATTTGCTTATTTACTCGTCCGTAATGGGCGCAATAAAATCGAAATAAATAATAAATAAATAAATTTTACTAATTTCATGTGCTGTACCAGTTAAAACATTGACGGAATAGGGATGTAGACAGGCATGGGACAAATTTGATCATGCTCTAATGCTGATGCAACGCATAGACTAAATGAGTAGCGAGCAATGTCATCAAAGTTTTTCTATGTGTCATTGAAATATACAGAATAGATGATTAAAACGATTATTGTTCTAATTCAAGTAGGTTTATTTATTTATTTTTTATTTTTTCGTTACACCGTGTATATTTTTTTCTGATATCAAAATCGTGTGGTGGAGTTGAGGGCCCGGGAATGAAGGGTGGAGGAGGACATGACTGATGAATGAATATAACTTAATCTTAATTCACGATTAAAATTTCACTCTTAAGGCAAAATTAAAAAAGGGATCGAGTGAAAGTGATTAGAGACGCCTACACTTTGTGTTATTGATATTTATTTGTAGATACAAGTTTAAAGAACTCCCTCCCCCCCCCCCCCCTTCAATCTCTTATTCTCCCCCCCCCCCCCCTCCTACTCTTTCTATTAATATATACAAAAGAGAAGTCTTATATTCAGGTCACATGGCTCACACAAGCACAATGCCTTATTTATCTTTCGACATTATACGCGCACACACATAGCTATAGGCAATCGTGCACAAAGTGTTATTTTTTCGAAAATAAATAAATTTGTTAGAAAAAAAAAATAAAATAAATATTACTAAAAAATTCCTTTAATATTTGAAATTTATATACAACAGTATATAAAAAGTAAATATTATAGATTATTTTTAATAGTTCCTTATTTTTCTGTTTTCTCTTGAATCTTTTGATAAAGGTGTTATTTTATTTTTTTTAAAAAATGAAATAATTGTATAGACGTCAATATGATTTAGATTTTAACAGAAATTTTCAATTTCTCTAGAACTATATTTTTTTTCTTTTTTTTTTTCTTTTAAACGAAATGTATAAAGAAATATGAAGTGATCGAAGTTGTTTAAGTATTCTTAGAAAATGAAGGGCGATACCTAACCTTACAACATTGTGAGGGGGAGGGGGGTCAATGGAAAAGTGGTTTAAAGAAATTGGTGGCAAAGTCACTACCGCGAATGTCAAATACGTAGGTTACACTTGTACCATTTTTGCATTAAATAAATCTTGAAATTTTTTTTTATTCCAGTAAAATCTCAATAAATCGAAATAAAAAAGCTAATGCGTTAATTAAGATTAATTCGGAATTTTGAGTAATAAAACCTTATCAATTCGGAATTTTGAGCAAGAAAACCTCATCAATTCGGAATATTGAGCGACAAAACCTCATCAATTCGGAATTTTAAACATCAAAACCTCATCAATTCAAATTTCCTTAGTAGAAGTTGTAGAACCTTAGTTATTAATAAGTTGAAACAAAACATTGCATCATTTTAAAATTTTTTTTTTTTTTGACTAATAAAGCAAATGAAAATAATTATGAAATACAGTGTACTGTATTTTTAAAGAATAAAAATCTATTGAGGGAAAAAAAATTATTATTTTCAGTTTTTATTTTTCCTTAATAAATCGAATTTATTGCTTTTCGTCGACGCAAAAAATACATAAATCAAAGAAATGAATTTGCTCATCCCTTCGAATTCAAAACCTCTCATTAAAAAACAAATTGCCTACGGTAGATCTAAACCACTATTCCACTGCTCCCCCCTCACGTTGTTTCGTATGAAAGTTGAAGGCGCGAGCGCTCTCTGGCGGAGGAGAGATGAAAGCGGCGCTGGTCATCGTGCTTTCAGTATTTTCTTTCCCTTCTTCGTTCGTGCCGTCATCTTCATCGTCGTCGTCGTCGTGATCGTCGGTCTTAATCGGGCATGGATGCGCTTACGTCGCGCGGAAACAAATTATTTATCATAATATCAATTAACTGTGTATTGGAAACTTCGCATCTTTGTGACATCGTGTTCTTCCGATTCAATTTCTCCAGTCGTCGTGCAGACTGAACGATGTTGAAGCGAGCGAGCGCGATGGGAACGACGAGTCGGAGATGCCGCTTTTCCCTCGCTTTTTGACGGCGGGAAATCGTTGAGCGGGCTTCGTGTTCGCCTCCAGCGGCCAACCAACTGTCAACAACAACACTCGCGGTAGAACTTTGTTTTCACGAACTTGTGCGCGTGCGTGAGGTACTGTACTCGGGAACAGCCGGATGTATTAATACTTAAATTTTATTTAAGAAGAAGAAGAAGAAAAAAAAAAAGAATTTGTTTGTATTGAAGAGAACATGGTGACGTCATTATTATCATTATGATTATAATTATTATCGCTATCATCTTTAATAGAAATCAAACGCTGATCATCATGTCTCGTAGGAAACAATCCAACCCCAAGCCACTCAAAAGTAAGCCCACACTTTTTTATTTTAAAATAATTATGTTTTTTTATTTAAATGATTCGGGGTTTGTTTACATGTTTTTCTTGTTTTTTTTTTAATGTACCGGCTCAGTGGAGACTCGAGTTATCTCTTAAGTTTGATACAATATTTTAATATTTTTTTGTTGTCGCGAGATGAAAATGATTTCATCTGTGGGAATTTCCGAGCTATTAATTATTGAGAATTAAGCAGATATTTCAGGTAAAAAAAAAAACTGCTCGCGTTGAAGTTTTACGCTTGATTTTTTTTTGAATTGACATTTTAAGATATTAATTGAACGAGTCATTTAAAGTGCGGTGTGAATTGAAGGTTTTTTTTAAATTTGAATGGAAATTTTGAATTTTTTAAGCAGTTAATTATTGAAGTTTTTAAGCAAGATTTTCCGTTGAATAGAAATTCTTAAGACTATTTTATCATCGGGCATTTCATTTGAATTGAAGTTTTACGTGCGATTTTTCCCTGAATGGAATTATGGAAATGTAATAGGCTATATGTTCAACAGACGATTCAGGTGAATTGAAGTTGTAAGTAGGATTTTCCTTTGAATGGAAATTTTAAGCTACAGTATTGAACAGTAGATTTAGGCGACTTAAAGTTTTAAACAGGATTTTCCTTTGAATGAAAATTTTAAGATATTAAACAAGTCATTTAAAGAACAGTGTAAATTGAAGTTTTTTTCCTTCGAATAGATATTTTGAATCTTTTAAGCAGTTAATTGAAGTTTTTGCGCAAGATTTTCCGTTGAATGGAAATTCTCAGCCTATTTTATCATCGGGCATTTCATTTGAATTGAAGTTTTACCCACGAATTTTCCCTGAATGGAATTATGAAAATATAAGATATTCAACAGACGATTCAGGTGAATTCAAGTTTGAAGTAGGATTTTCCTTTTGAGTGGAAATAATTTTAAGCTGTTGTATTGAACAGTCGATTTAGGTGAATTGAAGTTTTAAACAGGATTTTCCTTTGAATGGAAATTTTAATGTTATTTAAAAGTCATTGAAGATCAATTGAAGTGTGTTTCTGCCTTTAATTTTTCTTTGAATGGAAATTTTAAACTATATTAAGCAGACATTTCAAGTAAATTGAAGTTTTACGCAAGATTTTTCTTTGAATGGAAATTTAAACTTTTAAGCAAGCTGAATGCAAATCTTACGCAAGAATTGTTTTTGAATTTGAAATCTTAACTTAAATATTAAACAGAGAAATTTCAGGTCAATTGATATTTTTATCCGTAAGCTTTTACTTTGATTAGAAAATTAAAAGTGTTAAAACTCGATCAATGCCGATTAGATTTGAATATATTTTTTTCTTAATAATAATTATAAGGTATTTGAATAATATAATTTAATTCGAGGTGATTATTTTTTTCATAATAAGTTTGAGTGTCGCCTAATACGTCACGTAAAAAGTGTAGCCAATGTATGTTAATTAAGTTCGTAATGGGTGGTTCTATATATTTTTACAAAGAAATAAAAAAAAAAAAGCCACCGAAAATAAATTGTTAAGTATGTGAGAGATAAGAAGAAATTGAGTTAATAATAATCAAAGGGGGGGGGGGGGGGGGGGGGGGGGGGGTGAACGGGAAAAAAGTTTTTTTAAAAAAAAAAAAATAATTTGAGCACCTGACAATCTAAACAACTTTTTATCAGTTTTTCTTCTCTTTATGTAAAGAAATGCGTTTCAAGGTGAGTTCGAAAGTTTCGTTTTGTAGATCTCCACGTTTTTTTTTTTCTTCCCCAATTGTTCAAATTGAATTTACTTTTTTATTGTCTATTAACTTAATTATGTTGTTCAACAGCTTTATAACTTTTTTTTTTTAAAAAATAATAATAATAAAAAAAAAACTTGTCATTTTATTACTTACAAGTCGGTTATTTAAGAATTCTGTAAAAGGCAAGTTTTAAAACTTATTACATTAAAGTTTTTTTTTTTTTTTTTAATATACCGGTAACTTAAATTTTTTTTTTGATAGAAAAATTAGATAGCTAAAACTATTAAAATATTATTTTTGGCACATGTTTATTTTAGCATTAAAATTATTACGACATTAACCGGAATAAAATACTGAGGGGAGAAAAAAAAATTAATTAAGTTAATCATAAAAGTTGAGTAATTAAATATTTAAAATAGCAATTTTCATAATAATTATTTATGTTTCTTTAAAAAAAAAAAGTTATTTTTACAAACGAATTTTAATAATTTAATGACAAAAAAAAAAAAAATCATAATAATAATGAATATAATTTTTTGTCATTAAAAGTAATTATTTTTGAGCCAATTTACGTATACAACTGCCTAGTTTATTCGAATTTTTCCCTGTTTTTCAACAGATTTTTGATTGATTAAAACTTTTAAAAATAATTTTATCTTCATATATCATGAAACGAAATTTTTGAAAACATCCTGCAGTCTCAATTCACTTTTAACAATAAATTCAAACAACAGATTGAGGGTAGGATTTTAAGCGAAAAACTGTTAAGTTTTTATCGGCTTATCTAATTAATATAATATTTTTATTTCGTCCAGGAAAAAAAAAATGTTTGTTTAACATTAGAATCTAACCGGAGTTGATATTATTTTGAGTAAAAGTCACGCACCTTGGCCTCATGGTTATTCCCTTTGGGAGGGGGGGAAGGAGGGAGATGATTCTCGATCCACCAAAGTGGTAATGAATAGCGAGGGCCATCGGTTAATAATAATAATAATTATTATTATTTTCATTCGTACCTCTCGCTCGGGGTTTTTTCCAAAAAACCAAAAAGTGTCATGACCTATCTTAATCGTAAATTTTTCGGCAGAGGTTTAATACAACGAGCACGCAACCGATCGAGCATCTCGAATCGGTCAATTATTTAATTAAATCTTTCGCCCGATCCTTTTGAGTACGCGTTTGTGGTCTGCTGCAAAAGTTCTCGCGTAGACTTCTTTCGAATGCAATGTTGCAAAAGCGTCTAGTGTGAGTTATCTGTTGACATTTTCTCTCTCTCTCTCTGCTTCGCTGTATAGACTTATCGTTCGGAGAAATCTAAGATAAGCAATTGGCAAAAGTTGCTGATTATGAAATTCAAGGCGACTGAGCTTTGTTGAAGGGAAAGTGGGTGGTGGATGCAGTGGGGGGGGGAGGGGGATGGATAGGCGCGGGAGGAGAAGGGGTGGTTGGTGGTGGTGGTGTTATCACTTAACACACTAAAAACGTGAACTTGTTTTTCATTTCGTTTTCTAATCTCTTTATAAACTTTTTTTTTTTTTTTTTGCATCAGATATAATGTTAATATAAGAGGGGGGTATATGTTGATAATGTTCAAATGAAAGGCGCGGTGTTTAAATAGGAATTATTATTATGGAAATTGTACTTTTCATTTGAACGGGGGGAATCTTATTGCGCGCGGGGGGAAGAAGAAAAAAAAGTAGGCAAAATACTTTTTTTTTTTTGGGGTTCCCACACACGTACAGATAAAATGTATAAACGCACACGTTTCCAACGCTCGCGATGCGCATGCGTGGAGTTTGAGATGATTATCAAGGTGTAAAAGACAACTGCTCGTGTTTTTGTTTTGATTGGAGTTGCTGGTTGTTGGTTTTTTTTTCTTCTTCTTCTTCTTTTTTTTGATACGTTGGAGAGTGTTGAAAGTGACCTCCGTTGAATAATGTCGAGATTGAGTGAGTGAGCGCAGTAGTACTTCGATTTTTGCGGTTAAGGGACCTGAGGCTGATAACTCATTTTGTGGCCACATCCGGTTTATCGATAACTTCATCTAATTTCATTCCTGATCGCGCTGCCTGATAATGCGTGGCCTAACTCGCTGTTTATTGTTCTGAACGGACTTTAAGCGACCATCGTTTTTCTTTCTTTTTTTTTTTTTTGTTTGAAATAATAAATTAAGTTCGCACTTTGCAAATTTTAAGGTACAGTACCTACTAAGCACTTAAAAATGTAATGACTTGATGTATTTTTTTTTTTTTTAGTTAATTTGTACTGTAAAAAAAATTTACCGTTGCCGATAACATATTTTTGTGATTACCGGGTATAATATTAAATTGTTTTTTTTAATGGAATTTCTGTATAATAAATTGGGATTTGTTTGAGATATTGCAAGTGCTAATGAAAATTTGCAATTTTTTTGTCAAGTTTAAACGTGTTTTTACTCATCTTCTATATTATTTTTGTTTCGGTTTGTGCTTTTTATTGATATTTGCAGATGTAGGCTACATAATTTACCGGGTTCTAGTAACTTGAATTTTTGATTAGGGTTTACAATCTTGATTTTTACAGGAATTTTAGAATGTGCAAATTTAATAATATTTTTTTTTTTTTACTGTTTAAGCATAAAGTGGAAATATTTATTCGTGTACAGTTAATACTGTATAGAGTATAGGTAACTCAAAAAGTATGCACTCGGCCTATCTTATACTGTACATTTTAGGCGGTTAGTTCTATTAATCTTTTTTTCGACAGATTTTTTTTTCTGAGGTTTTAAATACGAACAAGTTTCATATGAAAATTTTTGGATGAATTTTTTTTTTTGATAGAATTCAAAAAAATACCATCTCTCGTGAAAATCCGTTTCACTACAGTAATTCTATTAATAATTTTCGAAGCGTGAGGTTGTCCATATATTTTTCAGTCAATTTCTGGGAGCTATAATAATATTATGACCGAGGTTTTTGAGAATAAAGCGGAAACAATTTTTATATGCAAATTTTGGGTGGTATTATGAGTGTTCTATCTTTCTACCGGTAATAATTTTTTGTTTCACAAAAAATCTGCTTCTCTCTCTACCTTTCTCATAAAAATTTGTTTTACTGATATTTTTTTTTAAAGGAAATTTCGGTGTGTGATTCTATTAATTTTTAAGTGTTTGCTTCTAGAATATAAATTTTTAATGAGGATTTATAGTCAAAGATTCTAGATTTATACTGCGATTTCAGAATCTAGATTTTTAAAAAAAAAAATGGCATTGAATTTATTCTAAGGTTTTATAGCATTAAGCGGAAACAGTATTTGTATGTAGATTTTGAATATTATACTATGCAATGCATTTTATTTTAACGAAATTATGATATAATTTTTTTTTAAAAAAAAGGCAACCCTCTGTTATAAAACTTCGTTTTACTGATACACCGTATTATTTTACAGATAAATGCAGTGCTTGGTTCTATTAATTTTGAGGTGTGAGCTTTTTTTTTTTTTTCCTCTTAATTTTTTTTTTTTTTTATCAGCGGTCTTCATCCTGCTACATGAACTTGGTAGCTTAGCATCTTAAAAGGGGCATCTCAACAATTTATTGCAATTAATAAGCGTTCGCAATGTCCTATTGCATTTCCGCTGTCGTCTTAATGCCAAGTGTGAACACTCGATGCCTTTTTTTTTACGCTTTAAACTTTAAAGGTTGACACTCATAAAAGCTATCACTAGATTTTTATCGACCAATGAAATTTTTCTCAACTTGTTTTATTTTCCTCCTGCTCTTTTAGAGAAGGGGTGGGGGAAATAAGAAGAGATTTTTTTATTTTATTTTTTTTATTTTATAATTTTACGTTTTTAAATTCAGGTTATCGTGGTGCCTATACGTCTTTTTTACATTTTTTTTTTTTTTTGTTTTTTTTGCTTCTATTTTTTATTTGAGTTTGCTTAAATTTTGTAGATAAAATTACAACATTTTCGAGAATTAAATTATTGTAAACTGATCTTAAAGATTTTCGAAGAGATTTATTTTGTAAGTAATTGTGTATTCAAAGAATTACATGTTGTTTGTCCATTTGTGGAGGAGGACAACGACAATTTTTATCTTTTTATTTTATTTTTTTTTTGTATTTTCGAAGTTTTTTTGAACTTTTAAGAATTTTAAAAGAAAAATACTGATCTTTTTTGTATTATTTATTTCGGTGAAACTGGTATTGAAATAGAGCAGGATGCTTGTTTGTTTTGTTTTTTTCCTTCATTCTATTCGCTTTTTTTTTATTTATTTATTTATTTTTTTGGAGGGCTTTATTTTAATCTTGAAATCTGATTCCTAAACGGATATAAAAACGCGAAGCTACTTTTTTATGTAAATTCAAAATTTCAATAACATTCGCAGTAATTTTTATCGACTTGATCCGAATTTTATTTTTTTTTCTCTCTCTCTCTTTCCAGTTTATTCTTAATATGTAAATATTATTCTACTAATACGAACACCGCACCATTCAATTTAATAGTCACTTTAAATATAAAAATGTATAGGCTAACCTCGAGTTTTTTTTTTTTTTTTTTTTTTTTTAAAATACCATACTGTCATATCGTAAAAAGTAAATTCTCTTGTTAACTACCGCTACCCGGTTTTCTTCAAATATCATTCAAAATGTTTATTTAGAAATTTTGTATAATCTTGTGCTAATATTTTAGTTTCAGCCTTAATATAATATCTTATATTTAACAAATATAATTATTGGTTTTAAATGTCTATAAGAAATTAATGAAAAGGTAAACTACGCTGGCAGCGAAATTCTCAATGCACCAAAATTCACTGCAAAACGAATTTCTTCAAATGTTTAACGAAATTATCGATTTAATTAAATTTAATGTAAAATAAATTTTTCAGTTGAGCCAAATGTACAGTACAGTATTAGTCAGGCTTCGATACGTCAAGATTAAAAATTTCAAAAATTAGTACCGGTATTGAATTATTTTTTTATTCATAAATAATCGGTTTTTTTCTCTTTACACAGTTAATTGAATTTATTTTTTGAGATATTAAAGTTTTGCGTTACGAAACATAATGCATTTTAATTTTTTCTGGGGCTTCCCGTTGTATCACGTCTGCCAGGTGATTTTTGTATTGACGTGAAAGACACTACTGTGCTTTGATCGCAAATAATTTGAATTCAAAATTATTTCTAATAAAGCCTTTTTAATTATTTTTATTTATTGAAAGACTAAGTGGGATATTACCATACAGCGAATTCTATAGAAGTTTGTATTATTTTAATTATTTTACTTTGAAATTTAAAATCGTGCCAATTATCAATAATAATAGCAAACATTTTTTTTTTTTTAATTTACATTTTTTTATTTAATTATGCTTATTTTTTTTAATTTATGAAGCACAATGTTATAGAGATATAAAATTTGATTTTTTTTTAAAAAAAATAGTTATTATTGCAATAATATTAATTTGAGAAGATTGTATCCCCCGGGATAAAACGCAAAGAAAATAATTATTATTTACTTAAAATTTGAGCCTCAACATTTAGAGTTAATTTAAATATGTCAATTATGCAAATTTTTATGATAGTTTAAAAAATGATCTTTAACAAAAAAAAAAAAAAAATTTTTTTAAATGAACTTTGATACTGTAAATTTATTTTTTTTTTTAAAAATGAACAAGTTTCATCTTTGTAATACACGTATATTTCCCCGGTTATAATTTTAAATCCCAAGTTAATTTGCATTTTAATAGTTGCCAATCATTGTCGAAAGTTGAACATTAACAATTACGAAGATGTATCTGCTGGAAACCTGTTACCAATGATTTGTTTCCCAACTTAAATGACGATTGTTGACGTCATAACACGTTTTTAATTTTATTTATCTCGAGTAATAATAATAATATTTGAGAGAGGTGGGGGGGGGGGAGTTGAAGACAAAAGCCGGACGAATGGCGTGGTCGTTGTTTTCTCATCTCATTTGTCGGCTACATAAGACAATCTTTTTTTTAGAACGTAAAACTTTTAAAATTGTCGCTTCTTCCTTTACTATTTTTATTTTTTTCTTCTTTCTATTTTTGCGATCGTAATAACTGATGGAGTTCAAAATAAAGTCCGAAATATTATATTTTTCAGTTATCATAACGAAATGATCGGTTAAAAAGGGTTGGACCTCGGTTATAAAATTATTGTAAAGAGAAATTGTAGTATTTATTTTATTTTATATTTTTTTTTGGGGTATATCGCATCTCCTTTTTCTCGCTCTTTTTTTGTGTGTTTATGTATGCAAAATTTAAGTCTACAGTATTTTTTTGTTTAATTTTCGAGCATGGGTGTACTGCGGTGAATTGGCCGAGCAAGTTGCACGGTGTTCCTATTAAAGGTGTATAATATATAAAGTGTAGGGTGTCTTATCGTTGATCGCTGAACGCATTAATTTTATGTGCTCAACCCACCTTCTTTCTTCTATTTTTTTTTTTTTTTTTTGCCTTCTTCTCTCTCACTCGTTTTCTTCTTCTTCTTCGTTTTACTTGTAATCTTTGACTGAATAAATTTCGAATTACCCAAATTTGCTGATATAGGTTATATGACCCACACCCTGCATCATTGTCAGAAGCCTATCAACTGCGCATGCGTTATCTACGCGCACAAATTGATTAGTGGAGACATTAAATGTTAACGACCAACCAAAAAACTTTTAAAAACAAAAATAAAATAAGGGGGAGAAGAAGAAAAAGAACAAAAAAAAAAAGTTTATTTATTTATTTATTTTTTTTTTAGACTTTTTTTTTTTGGTTTGGTTTTATATATTTTTAAAGAAGATTAAGATAAGAAAAAATTTTTTTTAGGGAAAAAGGAATTAAATATATCTTTTAAAAAAAGGAAAAACATTGTTTTAATCACTTTGGGTCACACTTCAATGAATTTACACAAATTTAAACAACAATAATAACACGCTCGTTTCTCTCTCCCCCTCCCCTTTTTTTCGACTGAATTTTAAAGGAATTTATTTTTTTTTTTTTTGGATTTTCTCGCGTGAATAAATTTCCTGTTGAAAGCTTCGTTTAAAATAAAACGCTTTATTTTAAGTGATTTTTTTTTTTAACTTCTCAGCAATATATTGAAAATTTTATTTACCGGTACCGATATATTTTTAGTTAATCAGTGAATTGAAAATCGAAATTGGATTTACTGTATTTAAAAAAAAACAAACAGTAATTTATTATGTTTAATTAGGAAATAAATTTTCCCCGACGTCAATTTCTTAGAAAATAATGTTCCAATTTGTCACGCCGCATTGGACACAACAACGTCGCGTGGACATCACAATGTAAACAGAATTAAAGCTTAAGTTGGATTTAATTGAGTGACTAATTGATAACATGGACATGACTCGCTTCAAAATGAAACGCTCTATTAGAAAGAATTACAACGTAGGAACGTTTCAACAGGCAGGTGCTATTTTGATGTATACGTAATACGAAGCCTTAAACGTTCTCTCTTTTTTTTTTTTTTTTGGAAGCCCAAAGGTTTTTTAGTACCGATAAAAAGCTAGGGGAGAACTCTATAATATGAGCATTACATGTAGTTTTCCCCTTCATATTTTCACTGTGAGATTGTGGGTTTCTTAGTAAATAAATTTTATTATGTCGCTTCATGTACCGAAATTAAAGTGTTAACGCCTTTCAGTTACGTAAATTTGGTTTGGTTGACAAACATACAGAAAGAGTTATTTTTTGGACGAGGTTTAAAGTTTATTAATTACCGGTATTTAAAAAAAATTAAGAGTTTTTATAACTAACGCATTTTTTTTTTTATTTGAACTGAATTGAACAAATTATTTTTGAAGATTTTAATACAGACAAACTTATTCTCTTATTCGAGGCAAATACAAAAATTAAAAGATATTATTTCAAGGACAATTAAAAATGTAAATTTTATTGGACCTTGTCTGAATTTTTAATTAACGGTGTTTTTTTTAGCGATCATGGTTATTTTGTTTTTGCTGCAAAAATGAGTTTTAAAACCACGAAATTTCTGTAAAATTTAACAACAAAATTCGAAGATTGTGAACCAAGTTTATGATTTGTAACTTGCGCTTACTCCTGGATTATTATTATTATTTTTTTTGAAGGTGTTGATTTTACCGAAAATTTATATTATCGATTGATTGCAAAAACTTGTGCATTTTCAACAAAAGTACAAACCAAAAAACAGTTTTTATTGTCATTTATCGAATTTTGGGTGAATTTTAAGTACAATTCTTTTCTTTGGAAAACATTTTAGTATAACAAAACGTTACATTGTCCTGTTAAAATTTCTTAAAGCAGTGTTTTTACATGTACAGTAGCTGAAAAATTATGAATTTGTGTAGCAGTAGGCTTAAGTTACCATAATAATAATTTTTTTTTGTTTTGAAATGAAATGATTTATTAAATGCTATATCTTAAGGCCAGACTGCGTTTCTGATTATTGACTCGATCAATTGATTTCGGAAACGCAAACGTCAGAAAGGAAAGCCAAAAAAAAAAAAAAAAATAGTATTACCTTGCACTCGTAAAGATTAGCTGCGAATTTGATTGGGCAATCGAAGATCATCGTAAAATGGCGCATCAGGTGGGTGAGGGGGGGGGGGGGGGGAAGACAGGAAATGAGAAGGGAGAAAATGTCGAGCTTTTATCGATATTAGTCAAGATTATAAATTTTTAATTATTTTAACCCAATCAATAACCGATTAGACAACATTTTGTGACCTTTCAAGGCTAATCGCATTCCTTTACACCCTTTTTCTTTCGCCATTTCTTCGGTTTAGTCTTAGAATTTCCCAAGAGCAACTAACGTAGCAATCGATAGTATGTATTACTTCATCACTTACGATGCCTTTCTGGAAATTTCTTAAAAGCAAAAATTCCAAGATTTACAAAGATAAATCTTTTAACCAAAATTAATTAAGATTATTTTTAAGCTATGAATTGTCAAGAAATACGAACTTTAATAAGAAAAAATTGCTATTCCTAATCAACTGAATCATTTTCTTAATTTTTTTTTTTTTTTTTGGCAACTCATTTGTGAGAAATCGTTCATTAAAATTCATAATATCTCTTAATAAATATTTCAAAACGTTCTTTAAAGTGTCAAAGCGACTGGCTAATCCCAAGAGCTGCTTCTCAATGTTAACGCAGCAATTGCACGCTCTGCCGGTGGCAACGTATTAAGCTTTCATTACCAGATGCATCCATTCTCTCACATGATTTAGTAAAAGTATGCACAAAAAATGCATGAAGCTAGGTTAATACTTTTACTAGAAGTTCATTAACAAAACGAAATGTAAACGAAACGATTTGCATTATGCATTTTACAAGGTTATAAATATTTTTGTATACCGGTAATTAATTTAAGGTAGTTCATAGAAATATTGTTTGGATTAGATTGGTAACTTCCGGTTAAAAAAAATACTTTTCCTTACATAGGTTTTGCGTAAGCTGAGAGATTAATCTGGTTTAGTACTGTAGCGAAAAAAAAATTGATTTTGGAATGCGCTCGTTTTGATATATGAACACTTCATTCTAAACTATTATATTTTTGCTAATTTAAAGATTCTTAGGCTATTTTATTTTCATCTTTAACTTTTTGCGTTGTTAAAAATATAATTAAGTCTCTTGACCATTCAAATTAGTTGTTTTTTTTTTTAATTGCGAGTGAAACACTAAAGCTCATTAAAAAGTGGAAGTTAAGTCTCTATTTCATCCAACTTCAGTTTGGTTTATTATTATTTACCTTAAATTATTTTCAAATTCGTAATTAATTAGCTCGATTTGAAACTCGTTTATGGCGTGAAACCAGTTTTTTTTAATACGCCAATATGATAATCGGAAGAGTAATTAGCATCATTTGAAGAGCTTTCATCAACTTTCTTTCAGCGACTAACATAACCACCTGTTTTTTTTTTTTTTTTTTTTACACGTGCGCTGATTTACATCTATTTTGTATTTCTATATATAAAAATTTTTTTTTTTTAAGACTAAGTAAACGAAAGCGTTATCGATGGCAGCGCCACCTGCGTCTGATGAATATGTAAAAAAAAATATTATAGTTTCGAAAGGAGAGAGAGAGACAAGAGACGCCTATGAGATAACGATCACTTTGCCCTCTCGCGGCTTCCAATTGCAATAATTTTTCAGCGTTGACATTAAATGTCCACTGCACTCCAAATTATTCGCAATGAATAAGAAATTTGGAATAATTCACTCGGGCGAAATCTCTGCGTTATAATTTAGGCGTGAACGTATAAGGCTTGATTTATTACAAAAATTAAATGACATCATCTATCCGACTATTTTTTTATTAGCCTTTTACTCTTTTTTTTTTTTTAAATGAGTCAACTTTGTCTTAAATTGACAATTTCATAATCAAAAAGCTCTGTAAAACAAAAGTGTTTTAGTGATATTTAAAGTCTCAACAAATTCAGTCTAAATGCGATGTTTTAAGTGAAAATAGTGCACTGTATACTATTATTTGTAGCTGATAGAAGGTCTTACAGTATGTTGCAAGATTTGGTTTTATTTTGTTTAAACACAATGCGACTATTATACTGTATCTATGTGGTGGATGCAAAAAAAGAGATGAGAATTAAAAAACAACGAATTAATTTGGTTACCAATAATTGTTGAAGGCGTTTAAATTAAACTTTGATCTTGCTTCAATAGAAGTTGCTGCAAATGATTTTTGTTGGTTGAAATTTAATCTAATTTTACATTCTTTTTGCAGCCACTCAAAATTTCAAATCTTAAATTTAATTTTTAAACCTACTGGATACAGTATTTAGAAATTCGGTGGCAACGAATTTTAAGGCATACCGATAGATTTACTTTTATATTGAATTTATTAACGTTAGCAAACCCGGGAAAATAGCCTACTATTTCTAGGATTAATAATGGAAACTGAAAATATAACAAATTAGAAAAAGTGAAGTTTAAATAATAAATAAAGGATAAAAGAAGTACAGTAAACAACACCAAACTCGGGTGTGTATAAATTTTATGTTTCTGACTTATCATTAAATTAAAGATTCTTTTATAAAACTATTGATTGCACATAATTTCGAACGGCTCAAATTTAGAAGGCAATGTATAATTTTTTTAACGAAATTTTTATATTACTGAATAAAATTGAAAAGCATAACTTTATTCAGTACGTTTCAGACTACAGTATCTCGGTATTTGGGAATCATGTCAAGTTGGCATTTATTTTTCCTCGTTTTCAATTATTGATCAGAAGATGGTCTATATAATAGAAAAGGATTGAATATTAAAATATAGTAATAACTCAAGATTTAAGCGCGTTAGTTATAATTTTAAAGAAGGATTAGCCTAAATATTTTCCGGTAGATTTTCGGTTGGTCAAAATGTGCCAACCAATAGAGACTCAAATTTCTCTGTATAAACTCGCAATTTCTAGTAGGCCATCGACGTTGAAGAGTATTAGGCTATATCTAAGGCTAAAACAGAGGATAAGAAAGAAAAAAATCGAACATTTTTCGAAGACAAAAAAAAAGAAACTCTCTAAATTTATCTCGGAAGATGTAGTGCGCGAGATCTATAAGCAATTTATCTTATTATCAATTCAAGTCACGTCGTCAATACAATTGCTTTTTATATATTTGTATTATTGGGAGCGAGTGGCCTCTTAGTATCCAACATAAGATGCGTTTAAGAGAGAAAGTTATGATGGATGAGCGTACTACTTCCGGTCCCATCTTTAGCTTTCTCTCCCCCCCTCTTTCTACTTAATCAACACAGCTAGAGATATACTTTTCTTCTCTCACTCATTTTTTTCCTTTTCCTCTCGTCTTTCATTCTCGTTTTCGGTGATCATTGATCATCGCAATTGGACCCTTATGTTATGGCAATAATAATGGCTCATGATAGGGACTCCCCCCGCTCTTCAGTTGTATCAAGGGTCAATTCTCAGTCAACATGCAACAAACGCGCTATCAAAAAATTATTAATGGCGTCTAACGAAGCGTAAAACACTCTTCGATTACCGTATCATTAACTCTATTTTGAAAGGTGCTTTCGCGATTAATATTTATTTAGGCCTAAGCGAATTAGAAGGAGCTTTGATTAGAAGAGGAGGAGGGGATTTTTTTTAAGAGTCTATTCTTAGGTCGATATCTCTTTTGTTCGAGGTTTTCAATGGGGTTAAGATGAGACTCTCATCTATTTAGATGCTTGTTTCGGGTTATTGCGTCATTAGATTATTGGGGAAATTTAAAATTGCCAAAAGCTTGTTAGATTTCTTTAAATATTTCCTTTTTTAAGGTTTTTTTTTTTATGATTTATTTTGAATAAGAAAAATGCGGATTTTCTCGTTTTTTAAGAAGTTTTTGTTGGATGCGAGGTGTCATACCTGACCACACGAGTTCACAAATACTAGTACAAAGTAAAACAGTCGTTTAAATTCCTCCTCGACGCTTACAATTTTTATGTTTTACTCGATTTTCGAATTAGGGCACTTTAATTGTTTAAGCGCTATAAAAGCCGAACATTTCCCCACCACCTGCGATGATAACAACGATATTATTAAATTTTAATGTATCGTCAGCGTAAAGGGGGGGAGAAACAAAATACACGGAGATGAATAGTGAAATGCCGGCACACTGAACGTTTCGGTTTAACAATACAAAAGATTTATTACACTTCCACGCGTATTCGTCAGTACAGTGACTTCTGGGATAGTAGCAATTTCGTTGTAACGAGAAACTTGTTATCCAGTGAATTTAATTGAACAGTAGTGTTATAAAAATTTTGTTGCACCCTGTATTGAAAATTTCGCAGATTTACCATATGAAAATTTCAATATAATTTTGTAAGATATATTTTCTATCAATATTTAACCGTCATCAACGATCTGAAATTAGGAGAGAATTAAATATTATTAAGTTTTAATCTTTTTTCAGCATATTTTTTTTTTTGTTGTTTTTCTCTCTCTTTAAAATTAAAAAGAAGAGAAAAGGGCGTGTTTTATTATTTTTTTGTTTTTAAAGCATTTGACGTTTAGGTTTTGCGGTTTCACAATTCCCGGGAATTTTAAAAGTTATTTTTTTTTTTTTTTTATCGGAGAAGTTTGAAGAGACGAAAAGAGGAGGGATAACAAATGTCCGTGTGTTGTCCACTCAGCTCTCACTCACTCTTATTTTTATCTCATTTCCGGCGCAGATAGTGCGCCCAACCATTCATATTCGCCATCTTTTATTTTTATTTATGAACATATATACGTTTGTTAGATAAATTCTCCAGTGTCCATCTCGTGTCCATTTTTTTTTTCTCTTTCTATCTTCTTCTTCTCTTCCCGCTCGCGCATTCTTCAAAGACACTCCGGTGATATGTCCAGTTTTTGGGAGAGAGTGAACATCCCAAACGCGCAGGGGGTTTATGTTTATGAAATGCAGCTTTTATCTGGCGTGTGAGTCGGGAGAAAAGATGAAAATGTTATCCCGGAAACAGATGATCGCCATTTTTTTGGAGGGAGGGAGGGAGAAAGCCATCTTATGCGCGCGGACAAATGATAAACAACTTTTAACTCATTTTGTTGACTTTTTTTTTTGAAAAGAAAAATATATATATATATTTTCTTTTTGAAGAATTGACACGTACCAAACGTTGAGAATCTTTAGACTTTATTAAATGACGGTCAATGTTTTCGATGTGAAACTTTTTATCACTTCCGGTCGAATTTTTTTATTTTGATTTTTCAACGTCAATTTTTAGTTTTCAAATTGATTAGTTGACAAGTGATAGGTAAAGATTTTTTTTTTTTTTCAAAAAAAAGTGGTAAAAGTGAAATATTTTTTGATGGATTTGACATCCGTCGGTAATAATTTTAGTTTCTGCCGCCAACGATTGACTTATTACGGCCCAAGATTTTAAAATTTTGCCAAATGGTCGAAAAAAAATTTTTTTTAAGAAAACGCAAAACGCTTTTATGCTATAATCCTGGTTTAAAAATGTAGTTTTCAATAATTTAATAAAGCTTAATCTAAAGCGAACTCCAGCTTTACGGTTACGCTAAAATTTCCTATTACTGGCGTTATTTCTAGATGTAAAATTACAAATTGAAAACCGCAAAGCAATCCTATATTATAATACAGTACGTTAGAATTTGGAAATAACGTTCTCGGTTATAGCATTATTTTTGGTCATTCCTACTGTATGTACGAGTAATAGCAGCCTTTTTTGCCAACATGATTTTGACAACATTGGGCTAAAATTTAATGGCTTATTTTTTATTGAAACTTGGATATAACGTCATAAAATACTGGGTGGTTTTTTTTTGGTTTGCAAATTAAAAGTGCGTTTTGTTTTTGATAAAAAATAGAAAGAGCCATTTTATGTTTTAAAAATAATGTAATATTTTGATACGTGCAGAAATTTTTAAAGATAAAGAAAAAAAAAAGTTTGAACACGATTAAGAACTACCCTTTAAACAATCTAATTAGAATATTGAACAGAAATAATTAAAGTTAAATGGAAGTACTTTTTCATCTGCCAAAAAGATAATTGTCATTAGATTTGGTCATGCAATTCCCCTTCGACAACAATAATAAGTTATAATATAAATGGTTATAAATATAATTGGATAAAAGTTATAAATTGAACGCGCTTCTTTGGAAGAAGTTTAATTTAAATAATTAAGTCGAAATGTTTGATAAAAATACATAATTACATTATCAATAAAAAAAAATGATTTGATAATAAATATAAAAAGTTTTTAAAATGCAAATTGATTGTATTTAAAAATAATAATCGTAAAAAGACTAAGGAAAACAAGGGATTCGTTTCAGATGTTTTCAGGTGGTCGTCGTTTAACCTGGGAAAAAAAACAAAAAAATTGATGCGCTGTTAAAAAGACCTCCGGACACGATTTTACTCGCTTTTAATGTCAACATCATTACCACAAACATTTGAGTATTGTATTTGGAAATCAAATTTTTGAAATTAGCCGCACTGCGATAATATTGAAAGCTCATAATTATTGAGGCGCCCAATTTCAAAGTCACCCAAGTCCACATAATAAAAGAATAGAGAATTTAATATTACGCGAAAAAGGTATAACTTCTAATCGCGGGCGCGTTTGAAGGCGAGAAAATGCGGCGGCGGTCTGGCTTACAAGAACCAATAATAAGTGCTCATTAGAGGTCCTTAGTCGATCTCCTCTTATCCGGTTTAACTGACAATCTCTCAAGAGCTCAATATTGTTTTTGAATGGCTTCAGATTTGTAGAAAGAATAGTAACTGTTAATACTCAACAACTTTATTCCGATTAACTGATAATTAGCTCAATGAGGTTTTGATGCTTTAATTAAATAAATTCAATTAAAGCATCAAAAAATTCGCAATTATATTTTTTTAAATTACGGTAAGGGTTTATTTTATAAGTAGGCCTACGTAATATCACTAGCCAATTAAATAATGTTTATTGCAATAATGATTGTTATTAATATTTTAATTTTTTTTTTTTTATGTTAATGTAATTTTTTATTAATCGGATATTTTTCGTTACTCTCGATCTAACTACGGTCCCCATTACAGTAGGAAGGATAAGTAGGGAGGGGCTCTTCTGTGCATTGAAATTCTTAATAGGGCCTACAATTAAATTCAATGAAATTTGAAATTCATGCACAGCAAAGTTTGTTGTGGTCGTTTTACGGGCTTATTGTTCCTAGGGAGAACAGTACAATTTTAGCATTAATATGGCAGTTTTTAAATAACATTTGCAATGCTTTTTTTTTTGTAAACATGACTTTTAAATTCTAGCTGATTATTATTCCCCTTTTTTAAATCTTGACTCGGATTATTTAGTCTATGCAAAGGATTTTATAAAAGTTGTACGAGTATGTGGACAACCCAGAACAAGATTTTTATTGATAACTGTTTTAACTCCTTAAAATTAGCCGGTTTATACGAATATACGGCGGTAATTATTATTATTACTCCAATTGAGCGAGGATGAACTACGTTTGCTTTTCTTTCCAAATCTTCATCGTTATTTTATTTTATTATTATTTTATTTTTTTTATGAATTTATTACACAATTTAATTTTTGTAGTTTAACTTAATGCTTAGTTAATGTAATTAATGCGTTTAAGATAGGAAACTCACGTGATCGAACTTAACACCTTTATTCTTAAACAACCGCGAGTTGACTTTTTTTTTTTTTAACGCGGTTAAACATAATAAATTTTTAATCATTTATCAAAATACTTTTCTCCCCCCACAAAACAACGCCAACTGTCGTTGAACTCAATTTTTTTTTCTCATTTTGTTTTTCTTCTTCTCCTTTTTTAGTTAATTCCTATGTGTATTGAGCGCCATCTGTTGAGTGGTTAGTGATGGAGGACACACAAAGATAAATAAATGGATGTATTAACCGACCTTTTATAAGCTTGCAAAGTTGTTTTATCTTGTTATCAGACAAAAGAAGTCTCTTTTTCTTTATCTTTTTTTTTTTTTTTTTTTTGGTTGAAAATTTTAACAATAATTTTGTCAAAAGTTGTTTCCTTCAATTTTATCTCTCTATTTAAATTTTTTTTTTTTTTGTTCACCCAGAAAAAAAAAAAGAGACTGAATTGTAATATTTTTTTCCCACCTCCACATTATAAAGATTCGGTTTTTTTTTTTGTTTTGTTTTTCAATTATTTAAAAACCAGTAAAAAATAAATAAAATAAATAGTGGACGGTGTTAAGAGAAAAGTTGTTGGAAAATTTGTCATTTTATTGATCTATCAATAATTAACATATTGGGATGCTAAAACAAATCGGGTTAACCTGAATGAAAGGAGTATATAGGGGGGTGAGAAAGAAAACGTGAGATTAATGCTAAAGAACAGTCTGTGTTTGAAAAAATTAAAATCGAAGCTTGTGTTGTTCATAAGATGATTTTATGAACGAGCTTTTGATTTTTAACTAAATTTAGTCATCTTCGGTCGTTAGCCTTTGCCGCCACCGCCGACATCACCTCACCTAACGCGACGCAGCGACCGCGTCATAATTCATCACTCGGGCAACGTAATTAGCTTTTTACCTGCCCACGTGTATTTATTATACGCGCGGACAATGTCATTAGGCATTTTAAAGGCAGCGTTTACAAATTAGGCGATTTTTTTAATACCTAGAATTTATTACTTTTATCTACTTTTTATTTTGCGAAGAATTTAATGCATTTTTATTTAATAAGGAATATTATTGTTTTGCTGAACAAAAATCGTCATATTAAGTACTGTATGGACGTTGTTCGTGAAATCTTTATTTAAAACTGTATAATGGATTTCATTGTATATGCACATTTTCGAACAACAATTTCGTTCTAATGTGCATTGATTTTCATTATATTGAGGGCTTCGATATACCGTATTCACAATTTGGTTATACATGTAGGCCTACATTGAATTGTCTGTCCCGAGACTATCATTGGAACCGACTAAAAATGGCCTTCGAACTGGATTGGTTTTTATTAAGAAATTTATTTTTCCTTAAAAAAAATAATAATAGGCTTCATGTAATAAATTATCATTTTAATGGCATCAATAAGTCATCGTCACCATGTGAGTGATCTTATTAGTTTTTAAATAGAGATTTCGATTTGATTAATTTGGTTTGATTTTTATTTACATGTATTTTATTTTTCCACTCGATACAGCAGGTCGAAAGTACAAAAATCTAACGAACGCGATTAAGCAAAAATAAAGAGTTATTAGGCTACAGTTTTCCCAAATTAAAATATTATTCAAAGCATAAAGCATGGAGGAAGAAGGGTGATTTTCACGGGCTCAGTTGGTCTCTTGCTCGTTCCAAATGAACTGGGCCAAGAATTATTTTGTCAATCAGACGCAATAAAATGAAAATAAATAAATAAACCGATTAACATGCATAGTAGTGAAGTAGAAATAACCCTGAAGGGCCAGAATGCCGCTTCAAATGAGTAGAGGTGGTCAGCTTTGGGAGGAGCAATCATACGTAAAACTCGGAAGCAAGTGTTTAAGATGGTTTCAGAAAGGAGATGGTCTTTTTTTTTTTTTTTTTATTTGAAATATGCCCCACGTGGGAGGTGGGGGGGTGGTCTTACGGAGAGGTTTCTCTGTGGTAAGATGCTAATCTCCTACATTTTTAGCGTCATTACATTTTATGTATTAATCATGGATTTAAAATGTCATTAAGTTAGTTAATTGGTTTCCAATAATGAGAAATATTTTGTTAACTTGTTTATGTTATTCGGTTGAAATTCTTATTTGTTTTTTTAAATTTGCCGTAACCAGAATTTTAAATTATTTTCTTATCGAAAATGACATCCAATTGTTTTTGTAAGGTATTATTTATTGTATGTAAAGAATAATTGTGATCTGAATTTTTTCCAGACACAAATACATAATAAAATCGAGGTAAAAATCTACTAAATTTTCTGTAAATTCTTGGTATCTGGTGTTTGGGAGTGGGTATGAGTGGTGGGTGGTAGGAACGCTTTTCTCCAACTTCTAGCGTAGGAAATTGAAAGAAATCGATTTGCTATCGTTTACATATATTTTTATTGTAAGAAATATTTTGGTCGTTCGTTTTTTTTTTTCTTTTTCTCGATGGTTATCGAATGATATTAGCATTTTGGTGTACAAGTCGAAGTAGGGTGTGTATAGCAGTTGATATCATTATCAGTATATGGCATCAGACTGTCACACTGTGCACTTATCAATACATCAATCAAGTGGAAACGGGGAGAGAAGAGGGTGGGGTGGGTTAGGTAGGAGAATGAACGAGATGGGGCGGCGCAAATAAAAATCATTTCACTATTTTCAAACAAAATTAAAAAAAAAAAAAGAAAAAAAAAAAGAAACCGGAAGTTGATTTAATAGCCACACCTCAGCTCTACTGCGCATGCCTATCGCTGCGAAACATGAAAAGACGTTCTTGAACAGATCTGGAGATATGTTTACTTAATTCGCGCCCCTAGGTTCACTTTTTTTTTTTCCTTACTAAACGCGGGTTCTGTTTCACGGGGTGTGTCCAGGCACACCCGAAGGGCTTAAAGGTTTCGATTAAAGAACTCCATTTCGTTATCTGTAAGATATAAAAAAAATATCATAAATATAAAATTTTAGAGATTTTCATCTATGTGGAATTAACTTCGGTCAAGTCGTTTAACTCGGTAAATTTAAGTAGAAAAATATACCAGTAAAGAATTTTTAAATGTAGGAGCTTTTTATCTGAGTCCAGTGACAGTTTTAATAGGATTTAGAGAGTTTTTATAAAGTTTAGCGAGTTTTTTCTTAGTTTGGCAAACGATTTTTTTCTGTTGATATTTTTTTCTGTTGTCTTATTGAGTGATTATTAACGGTTTAACGAAAACTAGTTGAGTTTGAAGAGCGGTTTTTTGAGTTTATTGAAAACTATGTGAGTTTGAAGAGTGTTTTCTGTTACAGCTATTTGAGTATGAAGATCTCTGTTTAAAAATTCTGTGAGTTTGAGGAGTGGTTTTTTTTTGAGTTTGTGAGAACTAATTTTGTTTGGAGAGTGTTTTTTGAGTTTTGTTACAGCTATTTTGATCTTGAAGAGCGTTTTTTTAAATTCTTGAGAGCTATGTGATTTTGAAAGGTGTTTTTTTTAAAGTTTGGTTACAGCAATTTGATGATGAAGAGCTGTTTAAGTTTGAAGAGTGTTTTTTTTTTTGAGTTTATGAGACAAATTTTCTTTGAAGAGTGTTTTTTTGAGTTTGCGTGAACAAATTTTAATTGAAGAGTGATTTGTTATTTTAGTTTACAGCTACAATATTTTGAATGTGAAGTTTGTGAGTTTGAAGAGTGTTTCTTTGCGTTTGTTGAGCAAGCTTTATTTACAGAGTGTTTTTTTTTTAAGTTTAGCTCCAGCTATTTGAATATGAAGAGTGTTTTTTCAAATTAGTGAGAGCTACGTAAGTTTGAAGAATGTATTTTTGAGTTTAGCGAGAATATTTTTTTAAAAGTAATTTTGTGAAAGCTATTTGAATATGATGAGCGCAAGTTTAAGAAACAGGTCTTTTAATAAAAAAAGAGTGTCTTTTTAGATTTTAATGAACAAGCCTACCGGTAGTGATGTTTTTATTTATTCATTTATTGGCTTTAAATTTAACCAATACAATTATTATTCTGCAGCATATAATGTGCTTGTATTTAAGAGTTGCGCATCCTAAAAAGCTGTGTTTTATCAATGCTTGTTTATTGATTTAAAATGATCCGGGCTGAAATTTTTTCATAAACCTGTATTTTATTGCTCGTTGCGTTTATAATAATAATTTTCGGGGTCTGGGCTTCCGGAATTATTTCCAGCGAAACACCGATCCTAATCTTTCAAAAAAAATTTTAACTTTTCATTCTGACCCGTTTATTTAGTCATGCAAAACTTACAATTTCCACTCTCACACAAACACGAGTATTGTACGTGCGCATATTATATGCCCTAATTTTTTTTTTTCCTAGAATTAAATTTTTTTTTATTTTAAAAGTGAAATCGCGTTATTTTTTTCTATACTTGAGCGAAAGCGAGAGTAGTGTATAAGGATAAGCCTATAGTTGCGTCGTAGCCTATCAAATAATAATAATCTTGCCATTGTATGCGTAGTAAACATAGGATTATATCGAACATATACGTGCGTGCGAGGGTGCATTGCGCATGCGTGCGAGTCCTTATCATAGCACACATCTATATCTGAGAGAGTAGAGTTGGTTATCATGTGTGCACATCTTGCGAAAAGCCAGAAACTGGGAATGTGAGATAAGGAAAGTAGATGGATGTGGAGGCAAGAGAGGGAGGGGGAGGAGATAAAAAAGATAAAAGAGGTGGTGGGTGGAGGAAATATGTGCCACCCACTTCCCCTTCCCCCCCCCTCCCCACCTCACCTCCTGTACACCTCTCTCTCTGCCACTATACATTACTACTGCTGTAGCTGTAGAGTGTGTGAGCAGACGATAAGAATGGAGTTGCCTGGTGCACTGGCTCTCCCTTTCCATCCTTTTCAACGAAAACGGCACACACACACAAGTTTGGCAAGCAACGATAACGCACTCTTTCCAATATGTATGTTTTGCTCAGAATCACCGCTTGGTGGCGCTTGCGTGCATGCATTTGCACTTCGGGGCTTGATTTATGAGTTGGTCATTCACTCTGTCACTTTTTGTTTTCGGCTTTTTATAGGATTTTTGCTTTATTACTATTTTTTTTTTTTTTTTGGTTGAAAACTAGAATTAAGTTCATTATTAATTTTGTGTGAAATGAGCGTTTAAAATACGGTTTTGCATTGTTTTGTTTTTTTATTGTAAATTATTTAGGTACAGATCTGGAATTTTTTTGGAAAAATCAAAAATACTGTATAGGCCCTACTGTAGATTTAGTTTTTATGCAATGCAGTATTAATTTTTATTTTGCTTTAAAATATAATGTTGAATAATATAAAAAAAGCAAATATCTTAAATATCTATTAATTTTACTTTGAAGAAATTTTGAAATTTACTATTAATTTTAATTAGGCTACATTTGGAATGCATTTTCAATTACTTGTATTTCGATTGAGTTTTTACTTATAAAATCCAGATTTAAAATTTTGACAGCACAAAAGAAATTTTACTTGCAAGATGGATTTTATTTTGCAGATAGTTAAAACGACTTTTTGGAATACAGGCAGCCCTCGACTTACGCCATTTCGACTTACGCTCAATTCGCTATTACGCTCTTGTTAAAAAAGTTAAATTTTCAAATTT